>OY744516.1:1982500-1997500 GCA_963556195.1 Sepiola atlantica | reverse complement strand
CACACACACACTATATATATATATATATATATATATATATATATATATATATTACATCTTTCTTCACGGTTTGTTTGTAAGGTTAATTTTACAGTGAAACGAGAATCTCCTTAAAAAATAAGACGGTTATTTTTTGCATAACAAACCGTGCACTTAAGTGCTTAATCGATAGAAATCTGAAGGAATAGTGTGCCAAAAAAATCGCTAACACACATTTTAGAGGATGATGATTGCTTTACGTTCTGTCATATATATATATATATATATATATATATATATATATATATATATATATATATATGTATATATATATATATAGAGATATTATTTTATAGATATAGACTATTTTGACAGTATCTTTTACTGATTTGAACTCGTGAAATCTTTTTTTTTCAAGATTAGGATTATTTTGAGAATAGAATTAAAAAACAAAGGATGAAAATATATTTTTCGTATTTTTTCTAACGCAGCCACTAAAATCAAATTGAACAATCATTTCTCATTTTTTTCTCTTGAACCCATACGATTTCAATCAACTTATCGATTTGTGTCACGATTTAGTTTTGCGTCAGTGAATTTTTCGAAGTGTATTTGTACAAAAACTAAGATCATCTTCATGTATAAGGTACAAAGGTTTAAAATTGACCTATTGCAAATAAATGTATAAAATATGTGTCTGAAAATTAACGAGATTTTGTGTTGTGAACTATGATCATCGGATTGTGTTATCATTTAAATCATTTGTTGGAAGAATATTTCAATGTAAGATTCTTAGCTATTTGCAATCATTACGTTTTATTAACGTTTTTGCCATTGTTAATACCCGCGTGTTAGTATAATACTTTACTGAACTCATCTTAAAACGCATTATTCAAAATTAACGTACGTAAAGATAACATTAGAACAACTTCACAAAAATTAAAAGGTGTACAATTTTAATTCTACTATTTCGTTTCGTTTTTCAACAATAATTTATTGCTTCTATCAATTCTAAAAGAACCCTGTAATATAAACACTAACACGCCGATTTACTTTATTTCAATATATGCATAAATTGAACATCGGAAAACATAGAAATAACGGAATAAGAATAGAAATGGAAATATGCGGATCATGGCTAGAAGCAGGAGAACACAGTTGTCTTTATTCATTCCCAGGCAACGCCCGGGGCTCTTGCTTGTGAATGCATATATTCGAACTATCTCCTTTTTTAGTTTACACATCCCTAACTATCAGTATTTCAGCTTTGGAAAACCTACAAACATTTGAGTTATCATTTTATGATTCGTTTCGTTTTACACAACCTCTTATTAAATTTTCACCTTACTAATCTCCTTAAAAATCTCCCCAGGCATGTTGCAGATGCATGAGAAATCACATAATATACTACGTTATATTCATCTCAGAAAGTTTCGTTTTTTTAAAGAAAACACAGGAAAATAAGAGAAAATTGTTAAAATATTGCCTACATGCCCCTCACTGACGTAGTATTAAGAAATAGTAAAGGAAAAAAAGGAAAAAATGCATTAATAAAAACAAAATACGGGTAATATTGAAAATAATATTGATACAAAAATCCAGCGTGTGATACTGAATGAGACCGCGAGAAACGAAATACATAAATCGCATACCAAATAACTATACACGAAACGAAATCAATAAGATTTCGATTCGTATAGACATCTTTGGAAGCCAGTCTTCTTGCTACCATCTTCGAACTAAAATGGGATTTTTTTTCTACATATGAATGTGTAGATGTATTCACATTACCCTTCCGATATAGGAATAGGTGTTAGTCTTTCTATTACACGTCTTAAGATGTACGTAGTGATCATCAATTATGTTAGTTAGTCCAGAAACGCTTCTTTGTTGGGTTTGTACAGTACCTGGGTATGTATATTGCCATCTTTACCGCTTCATAAATATTACGAGGAAAATATTTTTGAACTACCCACCATAAGAAAGTACTGTTTTTTACGTTTGGTAGTGATGGGAAAAAGAACCTACCAGCAAACGTTAGAAAGCAGTCAGACACATTTTTGATCATCGTCAATGCAGTGAAATCTCTGTATAATGTTAAGATAAATACAGTTTTATTATCTTATATTATTAATATAGATCATCCGTCGCTTGTTCAAGATCTACTGTTTTAATGCAATTATGTTTCGATGTTAGTAGCATATATACATATATATATATATATATATATATATATATATATATATATATATATATATATATATATATATATATATATAGATATAGATATATATATATGTATATATATATATATATATAGTCTTAAGAAGCTTTGAGTCATGAATAAAAATATTTAAAAAAATGAAAATGCAGTTTAAATTCCCAGACAAACTAACTAACTCCAATATATTGCAGACTTAACATTCGTTGGAAAATTAATAAATGAACAAATATAAGTAAATAAAAAAGAAGAAAAAAAAGGGGGAGTTAATTATCTAAGAGTGAAACAAAAACAGGAGACCTTAAGCGTCTAATATTTACACGGGGATAATCAGCTGTTTACCATGTAACTGTTTCGGAGATTAAAAAACAGGACAGTTATAATATTCATGACTCTCCAATAGTACTGATTATACTAGCATTTCCCCAATAATCAAGTGTCGAAATAATTCTAGCTGAAAATATCACTAATATATAAATAAATAAATAAATAATAATAATAATAAAATAATAATAATAATATATTACCCTTAAGACTACCGTATGATATAGTAATTTGCATATCAAATAACATTAATTATAACAATAATAAAAGAAAATTAAAATAATAATAATACTATCTAAACACTACACCCAAGAACCATTCTGCAATATGGTAGCTAGCAATAAAATTATATAGGAATTAAATGGCATTAACAATTAAATAAAAAATAAAGCTTAAGTACCTTAGGTACCAGAAAAGTAATTAGATAAGAGGAAGGAAACCTAGCCATACAGATCTAAATACCCAATATATAGTCTAAAGAAGCTTTGCCATTAAAAAAATGTAAAATGCAGTTTAAATTCCCAGACAAACTAACTAAATCCAAGATATTGCAGACTTAACATTCGTTGGAAAATTAATAAATGAACAAATATAAGTAAAAAAAAAAGGTTGTAGTTAATTATCTAAGAGTGAAACAAAAACAGGAGACCTTAAGCGTCTAATATTTACACGTGGATCATCAGCTGCTTACCATGTATCTGTTTCGGAGATTAAAAAACAGGACAGATATAATATTCATGGCTCTCCAATGGTACTGATTATACGACCATTGCCCCAATAATCAAGTGTCGAAATAATTCAGCTGAAAATATCACTAATATATACATAAATAAATAAATAAATAATAATAATAATAATAATAATAAAATAATAATAATATATTACCCTTTAGACTACCGTATTATATAGTTATTTGCATATCAAATAACATTAATTATAACAATAATAAAAAAATAAAAATAATAATAATACTATCCAAGCACTACACCCAAGAACCATTCAGCAATATGGTAGCTAGCAATAAAATTATATAGGAATTAAAGTTGCATTACAAATTAAATAAAAAATAAAGCTTAAGTACTTTAGGTACCAGAAAAGTAATTAGATAAGAGGAAGGGAACCTAGCCATACAGATCTAAAGACCCAATATATAGTCTAAAGAAGCTTTGAGTCATTTATTAAAAAAAATTTAAAAAAAGTAAAATGCAGTTTAAATTCCTAGACAAACTAACTAAATCCAATATATTGCAGACTTAACATTCGTTGGCAAATAAATAAATGAACAAATATAAGTAAATAAAAAAGGGCGTGTTAAATATCTAAGAGCGAAACAAAAACAGGAGACATTAAGCGTCTAATATTAACACGGGGATCATCAGCTAATTACAATGTATCTGTTTCGGAGATTAAAAAACAGGACATATATAATATTCATGGCTCTCCAATGGTACTGATTATACTACCATTTCCCCAATAATCAAGTGTCGAAATAATTCAGCTGAAAATATCACTAATATATACTAAAATATATAATAATAATAATAATCAAATAATAATAATATATTACTCTTAATAGTACCGTATGATATTGTAATTTGCATATCAAATAACATTAATTATAACAATAATAAAAAATAAAAATAATAATAATAATATCTAAACACTACACACAAGAACCATTCTGCAATATGGTAGCTAGCAATAAAATTATATAGGAATTAAAGTTGCATTAAAAAATAAAAAAAATAAAGCTTAAGTACCTTAGGTACCAGAAAAAGTAATTAGATAAGAGGAAGGAAACCTAGCCATACAGATCTAAAGACCCAATATATAGTCTAAAGAAGCTTTGAGTCATTAAAAAATAAAAAAGTTAAAATGCAGTTTAAATTCCCAGACAATATACAAAATCCAAGATATTGCAGACTTAACATTCGTTGGAAAATTAATGAATGAACAAATATAAGAAAATAAAAAAAGGGGAAGTTAATTATCTAAGAGTGAAACAAAAACAGGAGACCTTAAGCGTCTAATATTTACACGTGGATCATCAGCTGTTTACCATGTAACTGTTTCGGAGATTAAAAAACAGGACAGTTATAATATTCATGGCTTTCCAATGGTACTGATTATACTACCATTTCCCCAATAATCAAGTGTCGAAATAATTCAGCTGAAAATATCACTAATATATAAATAAATAAATAAATAAATAAATAAATAATAATAATAATAATAATAATAATAATAAAAATAATAATAATAATAATAATATATTACCCTTAAGACTACCGTATGATATAGTAATTTGCATATCAAATAACATTAATTATAACAATAATAAAAAAAATAAATATAAGGATAATAATATCTAAACTCTACACCCAAGAACCATTCTGCAATATAGTAGCTAGCAATAAAATTATATAGGAATTAAAGTTGCATTAAAAAATAAACAAAAAATAAAGCATAAGTACCTAAGGTACCAGAAAAAGTAATTAGATAATAGGAAGGAAACCTGGCCATACAGATCTAAATACCCAATATATAGTCTAAAAAAGCTTTGAGTCATTTAAAAAAATGTAAAATGCAGTTTAAATTCCCAGACAAACTAACTAAATCCAAGATATTGCAGACTTAACATTCGTTGGAAAATTAATAAATGAACAAATATAAGTAAAAAAAAAGAAGAAAAAAAAGGGGGAGTTAATTATCTAAGAGTGAAACAAAAACAGGAGACCTTAAGCGTCTAATATTAACACAGGTATCATCAGCTGTTTACCATGTAACTGTTTCGGAGATTAAAAACAGGACAATTATAATATTCATGGCTCTCCAATGGTACTGATTATACGACCATTTCCCCAATAATCATGTGTCGAAATAATTCAGCTGAAAATATCACTAATATATACAAAAATAAATAATAATAATAATAATAATAATAATAATAATAATAATAATAATAATAATAATCAAATAATAATAATATATTACCATTAAGACTACCGTATGATATAGTAATATGCATATCAAATAACATTAATTATAACAATAGTGAAAAAAATAAAAATAATAATAATACTATCTAAACACTACCCACAAGAACCATCTTGCAATATGGTAGCTAGCAATAAAATTATATAGGAATAACAGTTGCATTAAAAAATAAATAAAAAATAAAGCTTAAGTATCTTATGTACCGGAAAAGTAATTAGATAAGAGATAGGAAACCTAGCCATACAGATCTAAATACCCAATATATAGTCTAAAGAAGCTTTGAGTCATTAAAAAAAAATGTAAAATGCAGTTTAAATTCCCAGACAATATACAAAATCCAAGATATTGCAGACTTAACATTCGTTGGAAAATTAATGAATGAACAAATATAAGAAAATAAAAAAAGGGGGAGTTAATTATCTAAGAGTGAAACAAAAACAGGAGACCTTAAGCGTCTAATATTTACACGTGGATCATCAGCTGTTTACCACGTAACTGTTTCGGAGATTAAAAAACAAGACAGTTATAATATTCATGGCTCTCCAATGGTACTGATTATACTACCATTTCCCCAATAATAAAGTGTCGAAATAATTCAGCTGAAAATATCACTAATATATATATAAATAAATAATAATAATAATAATAATAATAATAATAATAATAATAATAATAATAATAATAATAAAATGATAATAATAATAATATATTACCCTTAAGACTACCGTATGATATAGTAATTTGCATATCAAATAACATTAATTATAACAATAATAAAACAAATAAAAATAATACTAATACTATCTAAATACTACACCCAAGAACCATCTTGCAATATGGTAGCTAGCAATACAATTATATAGGAATTAAAGTTGCATTAAAAAATAAATAAAAAATAAAGCTTAAGTATCTTAGGTACCAGAAAAGTAATAAGATAAGAGGAAGGAAACCTAGCCATACAGATCTAAATACCCAATATATAGTCTAAAGAAGCTTTGAGTCATTTAATAAAAAAATTTAAAAAAATGTAAAATGCAGTTTAAATTCCCAGACAAAATAAACTAAATCCAAGATATTGCAGACTTAACATTCGATGAAAATAAAAAAAAATAAACAAATATTAGAAAATAAAAAAGGGGGAGTTAATTATCTAAGAGTGAAACAAAAACAGGAGACCTTAAGCGTCTAATATTTACACGGGGATCATCAGCTGTTAACCATGTATCTGTTTCGGAGATTAAAAAACAGGACAGTTATAATATTCATGGCTCTCTAAAGGTTACTGATTATACTAGCATTTCCCCAATAATCAAGTGTCGAAATAATTCAGCTGAAAATATCACTAATATATACTAAAATATATAATAATAATAATAATAAAATAATAATAATATATTACTCTTAATAGTACCGTATGATATAGTAATTTGCATATCAAATAACATTAATTATAACAATAATAAAAAATAAAAATAATAATAATACTATCTAAACACTACACCCAATAACCATTCTGCAATATGGTAGCTAGCAATAAAATTATATAGGAATTAAGTTGCATTAAAAAATAAATAAAAAATAAAGCTTAAGTACCTTAGGTACCAGAAAAGTAATTAGATAAGAGGAAGGAAACCTAGCCATACAGATCTAAATACCCAATATATAGTCTAAAGAAGCTTTGAGTCATAAAAAATAAAAAAAATAAAAATGTAAAATGCAGTTTAAATTTCCAGACAAACTAACTAAATCCAATATATTGCAGACTTAACATTCGTTGGAAAATTAATAAATGAACAAATATAAGTAAATAAAAAAGGTTGTAGTTAATTATCTAAGAGCGAAACAAAAACAGGAGACCTTAAGCGTCTAATATTAACACGGGGATCATCAGCTGCTTACCATGTAACTTTTTCGGAGATTAAAAAACACGACAGTTATAATATTCATGGCTCTCTCTCTCTCTCTCACTCTCTCTCTCTCTCTCTCTCTCTCTCTCTCTCTCTCTCTCTCTCTATATATATATATATATATATATATGGACATGTATTTTGTCGAGTTACGACTCATCGGCGTCGCGATATCGAGCTAGATTCGAAACCGTGGCCTTCTAAAGTTCTACGCTCTACCACTGAACCAATAACCCTGCTACTAGGAGTGGAAGTAATGAACCGCTCTTATATATATATATATATATATATATATATATATATATATATATATATATATATATATATATATATAATTTAAACATTTTTTCAATAGATTCGTCTACACACTTTTAAATGCAGCAACATGTTAGTAAGTAACGGATACATTTTATTAGACAGACGAACAACACAGGTAAGGAGGACATTTTTTCGTTTTTTTTAATAACTAATATCAGTTAGCAAAACATTGATACGGAACAAAACTTTGGTTTAGTATACGAAACGTTTATGTTTTTGTCTTTTAAGGGAAGTGGGGTCTGATCAACTCTGCTGGGAAGCCATGAAATTAAATACTGTCTTGTTTTTAAATTCCCGAAACAGTTTTTCATAGTAAACAACTGATTATCCCTTAAATAATGTTAGAAGCAAACTAATATAATAACTGAAAAAGTTAAATTTACTTACCTGAGTGATTTTCCACTGAACGACTTGGAACTTAAGTTTTTTTTAAAATATAGTTTTAATGGTTGAGAAACTTCCAAGACTATATTTATATGAATTATATATATATATATATATATATATATATATATATGAAAACATTGTTAACATATACATATATATATATATATATATATATATATATATGTATGTACATATATATGTATGTATATATATATATATATATATATATATATATATATATATGTATATATATATATATATATATATATATATATATATATGTACAGGGTAATGTCCGAAATTATGTAACAGTTTATTATAATTTTTTGAATATATATTCTAGGCAAGACGGTGAGTAACATCAGTTCTTTTTGTTAATATTTACATAAGAAAATAATTAAGCACTCAAGAAAAAAAATTGATATCAGTGTAAATTTTAGAAGATAAACAATATTGATTTGAAATTTCAGCAACCTTTATAATTTAAAATGTATCATTTACCTTCGGCTTATAATACACAACCCAATAAAAATTATCACCTCATATATATATATATATATATATATATATATATATATATATATATATATATATATATATATATATGTATATATAGTAAGCTATGCAAATATATTTATGGTAATTACGCTACACAAAGACTCCCGCGTTTCACCCACGAAACGTAGGCTTATAATAATTCTAGCAACGAAAGTGTTTTTTAAAAAGTCCAGCAACATTTACAATACAGTTCTAACAAATAGTGGTTACCATAATACCGAAATTAAATATAAAAACAGGACACTAATAATTACAACAAAATTTAAAATAACAGAAAATGAAATATAATCTACTATACACCGCCTTATAACCAGATGCCAAAAACTAAACTGGGCAAAAAACCTGTTAAATTTGATTGAAAAACACTTCCCCATAACCAACCCCCTGCAAAAGGTATTCAATAAAAATAACCTAAAACTATCGTACAGCTGCTGCGAAAACCTAGAAATGATAATTAAGGCACACAATAACAAAATTATAACAGGAGAACAGCAGAGAAGAAGAAAAATGGTAAATTACATAAAAAAGTTAAAAATATTGCAAAAATAACACTAAGAAGAACAAACATATAAACAATACAAATAGAAATAAACAAAACACTAATAATAACCACCCGGATAAAAATGAAAAAGTTAGCAATGAAGAGAAATGATGTAACTGCATCAATCGTACACTTTGTCCACTACAAAATAAAGGCCAAACCAAAAGTATTGTATACCAAGTCACAATATTTGGCAAGGAAAGCCCGAATAACAAGAAGTACTAAGTGGGTATGAGCCCTAGATTTTAAAACAAGATATTATGACCACAAAAGCACATTTAAAAACAGAGAACGTCGACTAAAAAAAGCACTAGTAAACCACTATTGGAAGCTTAAAAAATGGACGCTCACAAATAATTGAATTTTAAATAATACGACATGGCAGTACATGTAGAAATTTAGACGAACCGTGTAGGTTATGTATGAATGAAAAATTTGAAATATTAAACTTTAAAGAATCCCGAAATCTATTAAACTGTAAAAGTTAGATAGCAAACAGCTGTCTACACAGTAATAACGTTACCTTAGGCTAACAATACATGAATAAATAAACAAATAAGTAAAAAAACTAAACTTAACAAAAAACTAACAATTTAAAAACTAAAACCTAAAATATAAATACAAGGAACCACGTGTTAAAATAAATTCACCCATTATATTGACACAACAAAAAACAAACAGGATATAGGACAATCTATAGAAAACAGAACAATAGAACAGGATATAGGAAGTAACACTAACCATACCTTTGTTCGTGGGAAGCCCAACGATTGGCTGAGAGAACAACAAAGAATTTGATTGGTTAACTAGCTAGCCGTGTATATAAAAACACCCGACCAAAATAGCTCCATGCATTTTAGCCTGAAGATTCCCCCGGGGATGAAAAGCGGGAGCCTCTGTCTAGCTTAATTCCGATAAATATATGTTCATAGCTTACTACCTAGCTCTACTTACGTATCGAGCACTGTAGAAGTAAATACTGAAAATTGATACATAAACAAATATATCTACTCATATATATATATATATTGTTTTACACTTTGAATATTTTAAGGTCTCTCTACCGAGATACACGATTGGCAGATGATGTGGCACCATATGTGGCCGATGGTCTTAAAGCTGCAATTCTCGGCTTTTCTTCCCAACTTTGGTCTGTAAGTATTTCACATCTTTTTTTTTTCCTATATTTTCTGTGTTGAAAGGAATAAGAAAAAAGTATATTTACATTTTTGGTACTCTTATAGCTGACACGTCAGATTTCCGTGACTTCGCGTCGGCAGCGATCGGGCTGGCCTCGGAAGTGCCCGAGAGCTAACAAAGTATTAACCAATCAGGTTGCAACATTCATTCGCCAAGCAGGCTATAGCAAGCAGCCGACAATATTTGGAAGAAAACAATAATCGCGTTCTATTGCAACAACAATGAATTATTATCAGCTGTGTCAGGTCGTCGAATCTTCGGAAGGACTAAGTCAAAAGCTTAACATTTTCATTTCTTTCTTTGTTAGAAAAACATTGACAACATTTTACCCCCCCCCCCCTCCAAAAAAAACAACATTTTTTTCACACATAAATTAAAACATTTACATCTACACATTTGATTAAAAATGGTTCATTTGGCCCACCAAAAAATTAAAATATATTTATTTACAGTTCTTCAGCTACGTTTTTCTTTTTCTTTTTATTTATGTATTTTTTCTTTAAAAGTCTTCCAAGCGCTTGGCAGTTTCAGCCTCGTTTTCGTTATGTCAGCTTCCGTGACCTGCCTGATCGTTTCCGACGTGAGGTCGCGGAAGTCTGGTGCGTCAGCTATAAGAGTACCATTTTTTTAAATGTCATCTTAGCACCACTTTAAAATATCAAGTTGGCATCATTTTCTTTATTTGAATATTTCTTTTTAATTGCAAATTACTCTTTTATTCCTTAGGGTGCATAACATTTATTTAAATATCTTTTTTTTAACTCTTAGAAACATTCATACATTTCTTTTGCTGTGAGTAACTAAGTGTAACAACATTCAACCGTGGTGTGTTAAGCTGGCTCCACATCAGTTTGCTGCATTCCGCGTCAAGGTGGTCTACCCACACCGATTGGCAGCCATTCCCTGTTCCAGCAACGAACACCAAAAACGCAGGGACCAGCCACCAGCTCCATATCTACATTCCTTGTTCAAATCCAAGTCTTTATTTGGTCACCTCTGCACTCCTTTCAGCTGGCAGGTGTGTGTGAATTTCTCTTTAGGGAGTCGAAGAACGTGACCAAGCCAGTAAAGTCTCCTTTTCAGAAGAATCTCTATGATGACAGTGGTGTTGTATCTTGCACGCATGGTACGGTTTAGAATTTAGTTGGAGAGGCCGATGTGTAGGATGCATAGAAGGCAGCCTGTGCAAAGTAGACCTTAAGTGTGTAAAGATCTTCTTTGCACAGGGATCAGGTCTCACAGTCATACATCAGTATTGTGCATATCAGTGCTCGGTATATGCTCAATTTTATTGAAAATTGTATCTCTTGTTGAGACCAAAATAAACTTTGGAGGTGGCTGAAGGGTTAGGGTTAGTGAGTGGGCATGCATGTATGTATGTATCCTGATGTCTGGTAAAATATTGCAGGTTAGGGTTAGTGAGTGGGCATGCATGCGTGTATGTATCCTAATGTCTGGTAAAATATTGCAGGTTAGGGTTAGTGAGTGGGCATGCATGCGTGTATGTATCCTAATGTCTGGTAAAATATTGCAGGTTTAGGGTTACTGAGTGGGCATGCATGCATTTATGTATCCTAATGTCAGGTAAAATATTACAGGTTAGGGTTAGTGAGTGGGCATGCAGGCATGTATGTATCCTGATGTCTGGTTAAATATTTCATGTTTAGGGTTAGTGAGTGGGCATGCATGCATTTATGTATCCTGATGTTTGGTAAAATATTGCAGGTTTAGGGTTAGTGAGTGGGCATGCATGCATTTATGTATCCTGATGTCTGGTAAAATATTGCAGGTTTAGGGTTAGTGAGTAGGCATGCATGCATTTATGTATCCTGATGTCTGGTAAAATATTGCAGGTTTAGGGTTAGTGAGTGTGCATGCATGCATTAATGTATCATGATGTCTGGTATAATATTGCAGGTTTAGGGTTAGTTAGTGGGCATGCATACATTTATGTATCCTGATGCCTGGTAAAATATTGCAGGTTAGGGTTAGGGAGTCGGGTGCATGAATGTATGTATCCTGATGTCATGTAAAATATTGCAGGTTAGGGTTAGTGAGTTGGCATGCATGCAGGTATGTATCCTGATGTCTGGTAAAATGGATAGTTGATAGACTGAAATTTCAACCTAAGTTTATAGTTGGAATTTAACAAAAAAAAAGCTAACTTTTGCTTATTTATTTTATTATTGAATTTTCCCTTTCTGAAAAAATCCGTGTATTAACATTATGATGAATATCTAGTTAAATAATCTTTTTTTTCCAGCTTTTCTTCATTCCTTGACTGTTAAAAAAATCTTTATACTTGTCTGTTTCTTTTCTTGCCAACACGGTGCCTGGTTATTGAGAGGTCATTCGGGTTCGGGGTTGTAAGGCGGGATTAGAAGGAAACCTATATTCAACTTGTTGTTCCCTCCTTAGTATGCACTTTAACTTATTCTATCTACATATATCTATATATATATATATATATATATATATATATATATATATATATATATATATGTATATATATAATATGGAAGTTTATTTTTACCTGTGGGGGCTAGGAAATACCCGACTAGTGCACGGGCGCGGGCTATCGTTACCCCTCTCGGAGTGTTGGACCCGTAAGACCTCGTAAGGCTATCTATCTAAGAGAAGGAATTATCTGACAAAAAGACCTTGCTACCAGCTACTTACGCCATGGCAGTAAACCGTTGGGGAGGGAAGCCTCCTTAGTCCTGACCGACAACCTTCCTAGAGTTGGAATCTCGAACAAAATATCCGGTTTGGAAACCGACAATTGCTTAAGGAGTAGATAGGTTCTGCCTATCGCCGGCCCTTGCACTCCTTCGTTTTATATTAGTCAGGCCAGAGGTAACAGCGCTGGGACGCCTCTAAACACTCAGTCCCTAGCCTTGGGGAAAGTTTTTTCGTTACATAGTCTTACATGACCAGTCTGGGTCTCTCTTGTTCCGACATGTTGAGGGTACAGGTTAGACAGCTTGTCTGGCTGCTGTTTCCAACAGGACCCCAAACTCTTGGGTAGCGCCAAGAACGGCTGCTCCATCATCAGTTGCATAATACCGTGGGTAGTTGTATGTGCCATGTCGCGCATGGAAAGGGACCCTGCAATCATCTCCGGTGGACTTTCCCGAGGCCACAACCCCCATGGACCAGGTCGTGACTAATGGACTGGTTGTGTGAGCTTATTGGCACCAAACAGGTACCCACCTTGGCCAACCCACTCTATAATCAAACCAAACATCTCATTACAAAGAAATAAAAGCATACTTAAACCAGACACCCAACAAAAAACACTTTCGCCTCCGCCCTTGAGGCTTGCATTCACAAATATCCGGGAACTTAGAACCAACATCAACGACGTAGAAACCTTTCTCCTGACAAACTCCCCGGATATCCTAGCTCTTAGTGAAACTAACCTTAAATCCTCAATCTCATTGCACCACTTTGACATGACTGACTACCTCCCACTCTACCGTAAAGATTCTGACAAACATATGCACGGGCTAGGAGTTTATGTTCTGAACACCCCACCCTGACTAGAGAACATAGGTTAGAATCAGATGACCTAAGATTACATTTGCTTTAGATTGACTTTACATCACAGCGTCAGTTACTTATATTCTTTATACCGCTCCCCGTCGACCCAGGACTGGACTCTGCTAAACTCTGTCTCTGAAAGCATAGATAGTACACTCTTAATTGACTCGAATGTCCGGATACATGTATTTGGTGATTTTAATGCCCACCACCGCGACTAGTTGGGATTCCCCAGCCTTACTGACGAAGCCGGCAACTCTACGTATAATTTCTCCTTAGCTCACTCCCTTTCTCAGACTGTCGATTTTCCGACCCACATCCCAGATCGAGTAGACCAGCAAGCCTCACTTCTAGACCTCTTCTTGACCTCAATGCCCGAGGCTTGTGTGACGAAAGCTCATAGCCCACTCGGGAATGCTGATCACATTGTGCTAATGATACATATAACCCCAAAAAGTCGTTCTAAAGCTGATGAACTGTTGCTCAAAACAACGAGATACTACGAGCAGACTGATTTCGAGTCAATCAGAGATCACATCAGTGACGCCCCATGGAGGGAAATCTTCTCGCTAGCTGCCAACCAGTGTGCAAGTGAATTAACTGAATGGGTCAAAGCAGGCATTGAAGCCTATGTCCCCATGCGAAAATTCTTTAGCAAGCCCCACTCTCCTCAATGGTTCACTTCAGAATTTGCAGCTTCCATTTCTGAGACGCAACAAGCATTCCGTAAATTCGGCCGCCATATGTCAGCTACTAATAGACATAAATTTATAGAGTCAAGAAATAATTGCAAGGCCGTGAAAGGCGAAGCCTAGAGAAGGTATAATGAGTTAACAAAAAAACGCATCCAGTCACAGAAACTAGGTACTCGCGATTTCTGGAAAATCTACAATTGTGTAGTGAATAATGGTCAATCAACGATTCTCCCACTATCAAACCACAATGATGTCGATTGCACGGCCACTGAAAAGGCTAGACTACTTGCCCAGCGTTTCACTTCTAACTCTACTTTGGACTCAGATAAC
>OY744516.1:1807500-1972500 GCA_963556195.1 Sepiola atlantica | reverse complement strand
TTGTAACTTCTTATCATATATCTTTTATAAGTATATTATTTATCATCATTATTATTATTTATTTGATATATATATGTATCATTTTTATTTCATAGTTATTATATATTGTCATTTTGTATCAATATTATTTACATTTTCGAATATATATATATCATTATATATATATATATATATATATATATATATATATATATATATATATCATAATAAAATATTATTTAATATGTATTACTTGTATGACGGCTTATTGCTGGGATATTTGTACTATTTCTGGTAGTAAGCAATTTTTTTTTATTGAACTGTTGGCTAAAATCGCTTCACGGTCAGAAAAGTTGGACAACAAATTAAAAAAATATTTTTCTTTGAAATGGCAAAAGAAAAAAAAATCGGGTAAATAAAAGTTAACAAAATATACTGGAATTACACTTCGGGTCACAAAATTCCGATCCTTTCTGCGATCGAGCGACAGGTAGCCCGAACCTGGGCTTGCATTAGTTCAAAGCACATTGCGACGGTTGCGAGTCCAAAGAGCAGATAGAGCGTGCACATGACTTGTTTGCCTTCATTGTGCCACGAATCGATAGACGTACCGGGCACGAAGTCACCGAACCCGATCGTACTGAGTGTTATAAAACAGAAGTATGAACCTTCGACATAATCCCAGTTTTTCTCCCACATGGTAAATAGGAGAGTCCCACCAAATATATAGCCGGCCAAAAACAGCAAGGTCACCACGACGGGGATAGTGACAGGTCGTTTATCGTCTCTTTCGTCGTCTAGAGTACAAATCACCGTGTTTTGGGGTAACACGGTCCCATCGATGAAGTTTCCGTGCATAAATTCACCGTTCTCCAAACTGGGTCCCCTCGAGGGGATAAACGTCGTGACTATTTCTGAACGCACCGCCGCCGATGTCGCCAGAGACGTTTCGCTTTTGGGCGTCTTCTTGTCGCAACACATACAGCATAACACCTGCGTGTAGAAAGTCCGGAAACAACTGGCCAAAAAGTTACCCAGATTGGCGAGGCAGAGGAGCATGAGTGGGATACCGACTACGGCGTAGGCGATGGTTACAAGTCGACCAGCTACAGTTTTCGGTGCGATGTGTCCATAACCTTGACAAAAGAGAAAGAAAAAGAGAGAAAAATATAAATAGATTATATGCGTTACAAGAAATTTTTGAAAAGGAAAAAAGAAAAAAGAAAATTACGTGTACATGACCTTGACAAAAGAAACAGAAAAATGAGAGAAATATATAAATAGATAATATGCGTTACAAGAAAGGTATGAAAAGGTTGAAACATTTAAAATAAAATTATTTGTTTACATTATTTTAATTTTTTCGGACGGTTTTACTCTATTTTCGTTGCGGAAACCAAGATGGCAAAAGAAAAACGAAACACATAAATACTATAAAAAATAAATTCATCAGAAATCGCGAATGATGCAACAGAGTAATATGTAAAACATCAGATGCTATTAATAACATTCACTGAAATGAAATGAAACATGATATTGCAAGATGCACTAAGACAGAGATGCAATCTATTTGGCCGGAAGTATAACACCTGGATGATGTAGCAATACAGAGATGTCACCTGCATGAAACAAAAATACATTCATCCATTTTCCAAATAAACTATAGAAAACTGGAAGTTGCGTAGGCGACATGCCACACAATCTCTCAGAGATGACTAGAAAAATGACAGAAATGGCATTACGCATCTTATCAAAATAGCAAGAACACAGACGAATAAGACAAAGATGGAAAGGAAAATACGATGAAAAGAAAGGAAATCCTCAGACGATGGTGCAAATATATCTTTGTTTGCTCTCCCTTAATTTGTTTGTCACCACTAACAATCTAATGTTATTTTTTGTAATTGTCAAAATAACACAGAAAACAGGAATTTTCACTCATTTCTGATGAAGTATTTTGATAAAAAAACAGCATATAAAATCGCACATTATGAATCTACTACATTTGTACGTTTGGTCTCTTCGTTCTTTGATTAAAGTGAAAAAAATTCAAAATGGCGTACTAGTGGGTTCCTCCACATGTGAATTTGCTCTTTTCTTTGTTTTTTGTTTGGTTTAACCCCAAAATGAACCACTGTATTGTGTAGGTCTTTTTTCAAGACACTTTAATCCCAAAACATTTTGCTCCTTGTGATTTTTCTGATGATTTTTTAGTGTTGCTGAGACGATATTGACATAAAAGTGTTGTTTGGCTCACGACAAATGAAACGAACCGTGAAAACATACCTAACGGAAATGTTATCTTTTTTGGAAATGTGAAAATAAAAAAATAAAAAAATAAAACATCGTTATTGGAATATAAATTGAACATTACTTATATTTGCTCTGTTGTTATTCATTAACAATCATTGAGCTTAATATTTTAAAGAAACTTCAAAGTAAAAAAGAACTGATAGTATATGCTCATACATATATTGTCATTAATAATTATATATATATATATATATATATATATATATATATATATATATATGTGTGTGTGCTGTGTGTGTATGTGTGTCTCTTGCTCTCTCTCTCTTTTTCTTAACTAACAATGACGAATTTATTTATATTTGAGGAATACAATTAATAGGTTTACGAAAACTCAAAGTATATACATTTAATATACTATTAATATTTTGGACAATCCTGCGTTTTTTTTCAATGATATTGTTTTTTATAAAAATGAATAGAATATAACACTTTCATGTAGATCTAGACAACGTTAATTTCAAATGGCATTTGATGACTGTTTCGTACCGACATGTGTACGTCGGCCCAACTTGAAATTTCCATTTAAACCGCAAAGAGGTTTTTGGTTAATATCTAATGTTGAACCTACACGTGTTTCCATGTTCTTATACTTCAAAGTACAAGTGATTTTTTTTTAATTCACGAGTAGTTTTGTCAAAATGTGATCTTTCTCGGTCTCTAAAAACTTATTAATATTAAAAACACTCACGTGAAGAAAAGAAAAAAAGTAACTCAAAATTTATGTGAAATAGACTTTATTTATTTCATATGAACCTTTCTTAAAATGATTTCTTTCTTCCGATGTGTTAAACCTTATGAAAACCTTCCATTAATTAAGATTAGAAATTAGTATATCAGAGGTTATAACTCGAGATAGATTTTGCTAAGATAAATAAACTTATTGGCGGGGCACAGAGAAAATGGCTGTGAAGATGATTAGATAGAAAAATAAAAAAACTTGGGTGTGGAGATGGGGTCGGGAGGGTTATGGGTTCTGAGAGGTGAAACACGGATCTGTTTTCCTCCGTAATAGCTTTAAAAAGTCCTACGGATTCAATAGATATCTGTGTAGAATAAAATAGATATCTATGTATAATAAAATTGTTCTGAAGGATTTTGAACTAATTATCATTCTATAAAATAAATTGACAATGTAGGTTGTTAAAATATGGAAAAGAGAGTAAGGATGTTTTAGCAGATACAGAGTATATTAATAAAATTGAATAGTGAATAAGCAATAGAAAGTGAGAAATATAAAAATAAAATAAAGAAAGAGAAATAGGATGAGGAAAATATAAAATATAATTTAAAAATGTGTATAGATAGGTATATAGATGTGTAGTTGCACTGCTGCCCTCAACCGCTCAGGGCAGTACCCCACTGCTCCCCATGTCAATGAGCATCCCATACAATCGGGCATGAAATGTACACAGGCACATGCGCGCAGCCACGTGAGCATAATCACATATACATACACATTTAAAATGTTCTGATGAATAAAATAAAATAATAACAAAATAACATTTGTAAAAACACATTTTCAAAATAAATACTTGATGATAAGTATACTCTATCAAGCTACAATATCCACAATTGAAAAGCTGATTCACAACAATAAAACATCAGCTTAGATTTAAAAATTATTTTATAATCACAAATGTTCATTAAACAACAAACATATAAATAATGTGCATTACTGTCTAATTATTTTGAAATTCTACTTTAATTTTCTTATTTCTGGTTTCGTTAGAATAGGGACGGGGCATTCCTCCAAATACCAGACTATCACCTGCTATTTAGAGGCTCTAATGAGTGCCCTTTTAAGGATTTTTACCGTTCCCTTAAGTGCAATTATTTGAATTTCTTTTGCATTTAGTTTTCCGGGCCGGGAATACTTTCCAGATGCTTTTTAAAATGTTTCATCATGAGGCCTATAGCTCCTATTATAACTGGGATGATGTAGCTGTTTTTAAGGTTCCAGTTTCTCTTCATATCATACATTAGGCATTGGTAATTTGTCACCTTCTCCCTCTCTGCTCTGTTTAAGCCACTGCCATTTGTAACACTCACCTCAATCAGTGTTGCCTCTCTCAGAATGAGCTAGTGTGTGTATTTTAATATGGTCCAGAAAACAACTGTAAATCGCAAACTTTAAGAACATTATTAATTTGGTAAACAGAAGAAGCAGAACATATTAATTGTAGACAAATACATATTTCAACGTGTGATATCCACCTATATAAAGTAATTACACGTAATCTACTTAAAAACTACTTTAAAGGGGAGCGTCTAAACACTTAGTAAGATAGGAAACTGTTTGATGAAAGTTATAAGAGAAGAACATGTATAAGTCTATGAATAGGTAATAAAGTTAAGTTTTTAATGAGTAGTGGTAATAATTAATATAAACGTGTTCCTCATAAAAGCGGATATCAGAATGCTAATCATCGCATTAACCCTAGTGTGCTTATACTGAACGAAACACATACCTTTCTGTGTAGCTTGCTACAATACCATTTCCATACAACTATTAAGTTCTACTTATGTATTGAATAGCGTTGAAGTAAATGCTTCAACGAATATCAACACTAAATATATTATGAAATAATATGTGTATATATATATATATATACATATATATATATTCCAATTTAATGTGCATACCTATAAAATTATAAGGTAATATAGTGTTTTTATATATACTCAGTATTTACTTCAACAGTTCTCAGTATGTGAGTAGACGTTAGAATCAATATGAAATTATTTCCATGAAAAGTAAGCCACACAGAAAGGTTTATTTCATTCTCACAGGAAATCATCAGGCTGAACACGTTCATGTATAGTTTACAATTTATTAATATCTAAGTAGTGTTTACTTTATTGTTGTGGGTGAACCGACCTACCCTTTAATAATAACTAAATGGTAGCAACCGGCTACCATAAATACCGGCTTTTGCCGGGAGAACATTGGGAGGCACACTTAGGCACTAGCACTGCCAACACTGACTTGTGTATAATTTCTCTGTTCAATACAATTCATTATTATTGTTATCTCTAAACCTGTTGTTCTTTTATTTCATTGTTGGTACCCCTAAACGGGTCCACAACAACTGGCGGCGAGTGATTCGTAAAGGACTTCGTTATAAACACCTTGGACCTTGCAACCTGTGAGTGATAAACCAGTGTCTACAACACGGTCAACCTTCGAGAAAAAAAATTCTAAACGCTTGAAAAAAAACAAAAAAACCTTGTGCTTTACAATTTTCGGGAAGATATTGGAAACATCGAATACATTCAATTTTGGGACGAGTCTGCCTTACAAGAAATAACCAGTTTAAACAATTACTGAAAGAAAAAAAGTAAGACAGATTTTACTATTTGTGTTCTTCGTATTTCAATACAGGATTTTACTTCGTGCAACAAATGAAATTGGAAAACCATGTGCTAATAAAAATGAAAGGTTTGAAAAAAAAAAAAAACAAACACCATACTACAAACACTTTTTTTCGTGTCCGATATAGTCAAACGTATTTTGCGAATAGACTTGTCACTGTAAAATCGTATAGTCGGAAAAAAATCTGACAAGTAAAACCAAGTTACTTTCTTGAATAACTAGTCAATTTTTTATATAGCCATTACTTGCTATTTTGCATTTTCAGCCTACACTAAAAGGTAAACGGACTTATTGAGAAAAAGAAAGTTCCAGATGCGAACAAAAATACAAATAATTTGTTAAATTAATTACCCAATAAGCCGGATTAATAAAATCGTTTTTTTTCTCAAAGAACATTGAAAGAAGGAAAAGAAAGATTAGCAAGTGACGGTCGAATTCGAGACGCAGTGATGAGAAGGAGTTGAGTTTGTTACTAAACAGTAAGCATTTGAAAAGTAAAAAAATAGTGAAGGACTATTTGTGACTAATTCTTTTTCAAGAAAGTATTTCTTTAATCATGGAAGATTTCTCGAAACAGATATTGGAGATGATTAAATTTCAATCAGAACAACAGAAGGCAAACGATGAAAAACATCTTACTCTACAAAAGGCAAACGATGAAAAACTTCAGTCTCTACAGAAGGAATTTCAGTCGAAGCAAATAAGTTTTTTGAAGTATTTTGAGAAAAAGAATTTAGCACAAAAGCGAGAAGATAGAAAATCTTTAGACGAACAATTGATTGGAGTACAAAATTTAAAATTAGAGCAACAGACTCAATCAGAGAGAAAATTTGAACAGCTTGCACAAGCAATGATAAATACGATGAATGACGACAGCGACGTGTTCAACCAAAATGCAATATGGTCAGCAATAGAAACCTTCAACTATGTGCCTGAAGAGGAACTACACTTCGAATCATGGTACCGTCGATATCAGGATTTTTTCGACATTGATTGTAGCACATGGTCAGAAAAGAAAAAGGTTCGTTTAGTTCTTCGTAGACTAGGTACGGCAGAGCATACAATATTTGTCGATTATATTCTGCCGAGGAAAACGGGCGAACTATCTTTCAATGAAACCATTAAAATGCTAATGGAACTATATTGCCCCAAAACAAGTTTATTCCACAAAAGGTGGAAATGTATGAACCTAACGCGAAATGAAAGCCAGGGTTACTCAACGTTTGCTTCGATCGTCAATAAACATTGTGACGACTTTAAGTTATCATTCTTGACAGCGGACAATTTCAAAGTATTAATATTTGTTCAAGGGCTCGTCTCGCAAAACGATGCAGAGTTAAGAAGACGTGCAATAAGCAAACTTGAAACCGAGCCAAATTTAACATTGCAACAACTGGCCGAAAGCTGTCAACGACATATTTCCGAGAAAAGGGAAGCTAAAGAAATAGAGGAAGCAGCAATTTCTAATATTAAAAATGTTCGTCGTTTTTCAAAAAAATCATACTCTTCGAAGGAAAGATTCAGGAAGAATTTGCCTCAAAGTTCGGATGAAAAATTGCCAAACCACCCTTGTTGGGGTTGCGGGGATCTACATTGGTACCAGAAGTGTCCTTTTAAACGAAAACATTGTGACAAATGCCATAAAAGTGGACACAAAGCCTCACATTGCAGATGTAACACTAGAAAAAAAGTTACATAAAAACAACTAGAATTAATGGTGGCAACCTAAACATACGAAAGTATGTTACGATAAAAATGAACAATCAAGATGTTAAACTACAGCTTGATTCAGGGTCTGACCTATCAATTATTAATATTAATATCTGGAAAAAGATCGGCAGACCGACTATGCTACGCACAAATAAAGTGGCTCGATCGGTAACCGGAGAGAAAATAAACTTTGAAGGGGAAGTCATTTAAAAAATGACACTAAAAAATAAGACATTAAAATTACGCATGTTCGTAATGAAAGATACAGGAAATTTGTTCGGTTCAGATTGGATTCAGCACTTCCAGCTCTGAGATTCGCCGATAAGCGCCTATTGTCAACGAATAGAGAACTTTTCTGCTGAAGCAGAAAAATTGAAGAAGGATTTGAAAGAGGAATTTCCCAAGGTGTTTTCTAATGAATCAGGACGATGTACTAAAATGAAGGCGAGTTTTGAACTAATTGAAAATAAGAATCCCGTGTTTAAGAGAAAACGAAGTGTACCATTTGCCTCTCTTGAAAAAATTAATGCAGAAATAGACCTGTTGGTGGAAAAAGGTATTTAAACACCAGTTGACTACTCGGAATGGGCGGCCCCAACCGTCTACGTGAAGAAAAAATCTGGAGAGATCAGAGTGTGTGCCGATTTCTCAACCGGTTTGAACGATGCGCTGAAAGATTATCACTATCCTCTGCCGACTCCAGAAAAGGTTTTCACACAATTAAACGGTGGAAAACTGTTCTAAAAAATTGACTTGAGTGAAGCCTATCTGCAAATACCTGTAGAGGAAGATAGCTCTAAGCTTCTCTGTATTTCGACACACAGGGGACTACTAAAGTTCAATCGTCTCCCTTTTGGAATTAAAGTGGCCCCGTTGATTTTTCAGCAGGTAATCGACACGATGTTGAGCGGGCTCGATTTTTCGATCGGCTACCTTGACGATATCTTAATGAAAAGTACGAACGTCGGGGAGGACCGTGAGCACGTAAACAAAGTATTCGAAAGGATAAGCGATTTTGGTTTTACACTCAAGGAGTCAAAGTGTGAATTCTTTCTAGAAGAGATCAAATACTTGGGACATGTCATTGATAAGAATGGAAGACGTCCCGACCCAGAAAGATCTATAGCCATCAAGAATATGCCCGAACCGAACAATATTACCCAACTACAAAGCTTCCTGGGTCTCGCAAACTATTACGAAAAATTCATTCCCAGTATGCACAAATTGCGATCCCCCTTAAATGAGTTACTTAAGAAAGATAGTAAATGGGAATGGTCCGCCGACTGTCAATCCGCATTCGACAACCTAAAAACGAAGTTAACTTCAGAATTATTTCTTACTCATTTTAATGCAGAGCTAAAAACTATTGTTGCAAGTGACGCCAGCTCCTACGGCATTGGGGCGTGCATTTTGCATTAAATGCCGGATGGCTCGATGAAACCCATTGCGCACTCTTCGAGAACTTTACTTCTTGCAGAGAAAAATTACTCTCAGATTGAAAAAGAAGCGTTGGGTATTGTGTTCGCAATGACCAAATTTCACATGTATCTACACGGCCGTCATTTTATCCTACAAACAGACCATAAGCCACTTATCACCATCTCTGAGTCAAAAAAAGGCTTGCCAACCTACACAGCTAACCGCCTACAGAGATGGGGTATAATTATGTTAAATTATGACTTTGAGATGGAATTTTTACCGTCAAAAAGACTAGGACACGCAGATGGTTTATCGCGGCTAATCCCAAAGTACACGGAACCGCTCGAGGATACAGTTATAGCATCCCTTCGGTCTGAATATGACTATAGTAAAGTACTGTGTAACACAATAAAAGAGCTGCCAGTAACACTTGGCGATATAAAAAAAGAGGCAAGAGAAGATAATTTTATTATCGAAATTAAAAATAAATTACAAACAAACGATAAGCAAACGGCATAACTTTTTCAGTCTGTTGCAACACATTATTATACCGGGAGCGAGTAGTACTCGCAGCTATGCTAAAAAAAAATCCTGAAGGATTTCTATAAGGGGCATCCCGGAGCGACACGCATGAAGAGCCTAATGAGATCTTATGTGTATTGGAAAAACATGGACAAAGACATAGAGACGAAGGTGAAGGCCTGTGCTAAAGCACCACCTGTTCAGTACTATCCATGGCCAAAGGCAGAGCAACCATGGTCCCGCATTCACATAGATTTTGCGGGGCCATTGGAAGGCTTCTACTATTTAATTATAGTCGATAGCTACTCAAAATGGTCAGAAGTTGATAGATGTGAAAACCAAACAGCGGATGTCACGATATGCGCGTTGCATGGATTGCTTGCCCGATTCGGAATGGTGGACATTGTTGTATCGGACAACGGTACACAATTTACTTCACGAGAGTTCAAAGAACTTTGTGAAGACTTTCAAATTAAACCACTCCGACTTACCATCCGATGTCAAACGGACAGGCAGAAAAATTTGTTGATACCTTGAAGAGAGCGTTGAAAAAATCGACGGGCACGCCGAGAGAAAAGACACTCCAGCAGGTCCTTCAAGTGAATAGAATTACATCCAACGAGAACACACCAGCCCAAGTACCACCAGCGGAAGCAATGTGTGGAAGAAAAATAAAGTCGGTATTCGAAAAACTTTTACCAAAACAGGTGAAACCGACCAACATTACGGCACCAAAGAAGAGTTACGAGGATGGAGAGAAGGTGTTCTTCCAGGAACACAATGGAAACAAAAAAGATTGGGGCGGATGGTGTACATTGTAGAGGGTCCTACAGGCACCTGTAAAAAACACATTAACGAAATGCGTCGTCGCATGTCGGACGACCCAGGGGAAAGCCCATAAGATCAGAATGAGACCATCATGGAAGATCTATACGACGCAATTCAAGAGCCAACGCAAAAAACGCCCTCGGAACAGAGACGTTCATCAAGAAAACGTAAATTAACCGGGAGTTTCGAGGTGAATCCTAGGAAAAAGATATACCTTGAGATTCCGGGGGAATGAGTTTCGGAAGGAGGTGTTGTGGGTGAACCTACCTACCCTAAATGGTAGCAACCGGCTACCATAAATACCGGCTTTTGCCGGGAGAACATTGGGAGTCACATTTAGACACTAGCACTGCCAACACTGACTTGTGTATAATTACTCTGTTCAATACAATTCATCATTATTATCTCTAAACCTGTTGTTCTTTTATTTCATTGTTGATACCCCTAAACGGGTCCACAACATTTATCTAACTAACTAACCACTCGGATTCGTTTGTAATAGTACTCCCTCTCTTTTCATTTGCATATGAGCAAATTGCTGTCACACAAAGGCTTGACAGTATTATGTTTGATAGCTCTTTGTTTCAGAGACGTTTCAGCGCTCTCGACTTTTAAGTGGATTAACTTTACATGTAACTGTATTCTAACTTGTTGGGACTAAAATAATGTATCACTTCTATTTCTTTTGTTACACTTTTAGATTTCTTTTATTTAGTTTATTTATTTAATCAAATTATGTTTCAATAGTTAGCATAAAGTAAAGTTTATTCTGTGTCTTGATTTATTTGCTATTGCGATTCTACAATTTAGTAATGTTTTGGGACCTTTAGAAATGAACATTTTACATTCTCGTTCAAGTATAATCTACACGGGTCGTTTTAATATTTGCATATTTTAGCCGATCGTATAATTTTCCACTCGATCATTGGCAAGTCCCCGCCTTCGAACTCAAAGTAATAGTTCGATAGTGATGTTTAAAGTCGGTATGTTCTGTTATTGAATGTTCTTTTACAGTTATTATAACTAGTTTTAAATTATAGGCGCTTTCTCCTATGTAGAATTTTTATTATTATTCGTGTTTTCTTGTGCAAATGAGGTGGCTTGGTAGACGATGCTTTTGGTTAAGCAGTTATTTTGTAATTGACAATGTTCGCGAGTTCCACAGTTACATGTTTTCTCTCCATTATTAACTTTCTTATTTCTATTTGTGTGGTTGTTATTATTGATTCAGTTGTTACGATTTCTTGCGATTATAATATTGTTCTACTTATTATTATTATTCCATTTATTGTTATTATTTTCATCATTTTTTCTCCGCATTTGTTTCTCTTTTCCTTTTCCTACCCACTACTAGTATTTTGGTTATGTGAGCATTGATTATTATTTCTAACATTTCAAGCAACGTTAGCACAGTTTTAATTAGTTTCTATTGTATATTTTATATAAGGCATGAATTAGAAATAAGTATTTTCGATAAGATTTAGGAATTTATTGCACAGTTACAGGTGAACCAGAGGATGTCTCCCTTTCTTATATTTTTTATTCTATTAGTACTTTTGTTATCTTCATGCTTATATTTAATTGCGATATACCCACTAAATTTAGAGCGGTGTTGTAAATGTTACTTCAATAACTATATAAATATATATATATATATATATATATATATATATATGTATATATATACACATATATATGTGTGTGTGTGTGTGTGTGATGTTCCTTTCAAAAGACGAACTCTCTACAAGGGCTGCCTTATAGGATGAAGTACTCTCAGATTTACCGAGTTGTTGACAACGGCCGTTTGGGCAAATACGTTGGAATTTGAGTTTGACATATAACTCATGTTCTTTAGTTCGAGCCCGGCGACCAGTTTGAATACTCTTTCTCTACGCTGACGATTCCCGTTAGGATGAAACGTATATGTATGTACATTAAAACAAATATTTATACTATTTATAATTAATCATATATATATATATATATATATATATATATATATATATATATATATATATATATATATATAGCTGGACCAACTTGATTGATTAATATCATCTTAGTTTAAATTAAAAATCAGAATAATGTGTAAGAGATTGAAAAATGGCACCAAATGTAAAAAGAATATTTCATGCTTTACATTTAAATTAAAATAAGAAGTATTTCTCTTACAATTATTTTCGTTATTTGAAAGTGTGTCTATTGTACTATTCTTCTTTGCATGAATAATTATCCTAGAGTGAAACTGAAGAAAATTAAACTTTAAGTGTAAAAAAAAACTATCGCAAAGGTATAAAGAAAAATAATCGCTACTCAGAATCAAGAATAGATTGATCAGATGCGTTGAAAATCTGATACGATCACTTTATATATTGGATCGGATGTGTAATATCCAATCGTACATTTGGAAATGACAACAGTTATCTCCCTTGCACCATAACATAGTAATCTGTAATTATCCCCCTTTGTTCTTTCGGATTGTATATATAAACGACCCCGGACACGTCATCACTCTCTTGATCGACCGGGCGAACTACAAGTAACACGTTGTTGATTGTTGTTTTTGCTTTGACCTCTGTTCCTCATTGCTTCGTATCACTTCTTGCTTTCAGCGTATAACCAGAACACAACACTGGCGACGAGAATTCAAACGAAAAAACTCACAGTAATCGAACACACGAGCTAACGTTTTATTCAAAAAAAAAAAATCCAATGTTTTTTAATTACAAAAAAAAAAAAAATGTCTTACAACGGAATACCCAATTTTCCAAGTTTTAGCGTCCACGAAAATCCGAGTACTAACGCAAATCGTTGGCAAAAGTGGTTGGAGAAACTTGAGAATGTGTTCGTGGCTTTAGACATTCAAGAAGACCGTAGAAAAAAAGCGTGTTTGCTGCACCTTGCAGGTGACGAAGTTTTTGATATTTTCCACAATTTCACGGATATTTAAAAAGGCGTTGATGCAACCGTCGAAACGGATCACACGACACCAAACACATACGAAGTAGCAAAGAACTCACTGACCGACTATTTCACACCGCAAAGAAATATGTCTTATGAGATCTTCAAATTTCGACGCGCATCGCAAAATGCTGACGAAAATCTAGACTCATTTCATGTGAGATTGAGGACATTAGCGTCCACGTGTGACTTCATGGATACAGATCGGGAGATACTAGCACAGATCGTCCAAGGCTGTTCATCCTCTAAGGTCAGACGAAGGGCACTTCGAGACAACTCCACGCTCAAACAAGTGCTAGACGAGGCCAGAGCAATTGAATTAGCTCGCACACGAGCCGCAGACATTGAACGGGAAGAGGTGGTTAATGCCCTGTCGTCACACAACAATAAACGAGACAGCAGGCAGTACACACGCAGAGAAAAAGAAAAAAAAAATACCGACGAAAAACGCAACTACGGACACACACAAGGCAGTAATCGCCAGTTTACTCCGAGGACCCAGCCACGTGGCAAAGACGCCGGACGTGTCTGCCACTACTGTGGATACTCAGCAACACATGTGAAGTGTCCAGCGAAGGGTCAAGAATGTCGAAATTGCCGGAAAAAGAACCACTTTGCAAAAGTATGTAATTCAAAACCGGTAAGACAAATTTCTTACTCATATCGAAATGATATTGAATCCCTTTCTACGTCGAGTGATGAGTCTGTCTACACAATAAAAACTCCTACGTCGACAAAAGCACCCACAGCCACCATCCTCGTTAATGACTCCCCAGTGACCTTCGTTTTGGATACCGGTGCCAGTGTTAATATAATGTCTGGACGCACGTACGACGGTCTCCAGTACAGGCCGAAAATACACAACACTGCCACACAGATATTTGCATATCGGTCCAGAAAAGCCATGCCAGTCCGTGGATTCATCAATACCCCCATTGAATTTAAAGGAAAACGCTGCAAAGCAAAAATGTTCGTCATCGACAATGAAAACCCCTTGTTCGGGCACGATTTACAAAATCTACTCGGTGCCCACTCTGCTGAGGCACTGGATATGATATCCTTTAATTTTACGTTCAATGTTGCAACATCTATCCCAGATGAATTCCCCTCATTATTCGATGGAAAGATGGGAAAGATTTCTGGACCCACTGTTAAGCTGCACATCGATACTTCGATCCCACCGGTGACACAGAGACAACGAAGAATACCCTTTCACGTGAGGAAGGACGTCGAGTCGGAATTAAAACGCCTCAAGGAGATGGACGTAATTGAGGATGTTACTGGACCTACCCCCTGGGTAAGTCCCGTGGTGATAGTCCCCAAAAAAACGAGTGGCGTGCGAATCTGCATAGATATGCGAAAAGCAAACGAAGCTATACAAAGGGTCAAACATCCCATGCCGACCGTGGATGACTTGTTTGCAGATTTAAACCACTCAAAGGTGTTCAGCAAGCTGGACATGTCGAGCGCGTACCACCAATTAGAGCTGGGGGAGTCCAGCAGATACATCACCACGTTCACCACACATGCTGGACTATTCCGATACAAGAGACTGTTGTTCGGAGTAAATGCAGCCTCTGAAATATTTCAAAAGGCCATTGCGGATCTTTTGAGGGGCATTCCAGGAGTCAAAAACCTCTCAGACGACATTATCGTCTATGGACGTGACCAAGCCTCACATGATGCCAGTTTGAGGTCCACGCTGGAACGACTACAGAATGCCGGGGCCAGGCTAAACAGGAAAAAGTGCCTTTTCTCGGTGAAACAGATAACTTTTTTTGGACATACCTTCAGCGAAAAAGGGGTGTCACCAGACCCAGACAAAATTGCAGCAATTACAAACTGCAAACCGCCGACCAACGTTGGAGAAGTGCGCTTATTCCTGGGCATGGTCCAATATGTGGCCAGGTTCATCCCGCACTATGCCACTGTCACCGAGCCACTCCGACAACTCACAAGAAAATACAGAGAATGGAGGTGGTCAGAGACAGAAGAGAGGGCAGTGATAAAATTAAAAAAGGCCCTGACTGGAGCTGGAGTTATGGTCTACTTCGATCAGAACAAGGAGACAAACATACTGGTAGACGCGAGCCCCGTTGGACTAGGGGCAATGCTTACACAAGACGGGAAGGTCTTGTGTTATGCCAGCCGTGCTCTCACAGATGTGGAACAGCGATACTCGCAGACGGAGAGAGAAATGCTAGCCGTTGTATACGCTGCTGAGCATTTTCATCTTTATTTGTATGGGTCAAGGTTCACCATCACCACTGACCACAAACCACTTCTCGGTATTGTAAAAAGGTCCTTTCCCTTCTGGAGATTATGTACTGGTCGTCATCGACGACTACAGTAGATTCCCAGAAGTAGAGATACTCCCCTCGACATCAGCAAAAGTGGTCATTCCCCGCCTCGACGCAATCTTTGCCAGACAAGGATATCCCGATATTGTCAAGACTGACAATGGTCCCCCCTTCCAAGGGCAAGAATTCAAGGATTTTGCCACTCAAGCAGGATTCCGCCACAGAAGAGTTACCCCTGCGTGGCCAGAGGCGAATGGAGAGGTCGAACGGTTTATGAGAACACTAAACAAGTATGTTCGCGCCTCCACTGTGGAGGGTCTGAACTGGAAAACCCAACTAGTCCATTTTCTAAGGCAATACAGGGCCACCCCCCACAGTACAACCAAAACTTCTCCATTCGAAGCCCTCACTGGAAGGAAGATGAAAATCGGCATACCTGCTGTTCTGAAAGAACCCATGTCAAAGCCGATTCACACTCACATAGCGGAGAATGATGCACGAGGGAAGAGGAAAATGAAGATCTATGCCGACACAAAAAGAAAGACAAAGGCCTCTCCTCTTTGCCTAGGTGACAAAGTACTTGTCAAGCAGAAACGTCTCAACAAGCTATCCCCACCGTTCGACCCGAATCAACTGACGATTATTGGCATAAAGGATAGCATGGTGACAGCACAAAGAGATGACTACCAAGTTACCCGGAATTCCTCTCACTTTAAGCGGATAAGTCCAGATAATCTTCCCAGAGAAAACATAGAATCAGACTCTGAAGATGAGTTATACTCATATCCACAACAGGAAAACTCAGACTCCAGACACGAAGGCCAGACGCATTTACCGCCCATAACAGTAACACCAAAACATAATCCACCAGTGGTAAGACGTAATCCAACACGGAAACGACTCCCGCCGATACGCCTTGAGGACTATATCAGATAGTTAGATGAGTGAGTAAAGTCTCTATTTCTGTCTTAGAAATTTCGTCAGCTCCCCTGAAGAAGAAACAGATTCTGATTCTGAAGAATCGAAAGACGATTCCCTCCCCCATCCTGCAGACGACGTAAGTAGTTTGCAATTGTGTATTTAAAAAAAAAAAAAGGACAGAAAAGAAAACGATTCCTCCTTGACTGAGACAATTGTTTAATCGGTGAAACATACTTTGACTGAACTCCCTCCCCTTACCATACGTAAGCACGCGTACATTTAATTGAGAAAGAGAGAGGTGTAATATCCAATCGTACATTTGGAAATGACAACAGTTATCTCCCTTGCACCATAACATAGTAATCTGTAATTACCCCCCTTGTTCTTCTCTGATTGTATATATAAACGACCCCGGACACGTCATCACTCTCTTGATCGACCGGACGAACTACAAGTAACACGTTGTTGATTGTTGTCCTTGCTTTGACCTCTGTTCCTCATTGCTTCGTATCACTTCTTGCTTTCAGCGTATAACCAGAACACAACAGGATGTAAAATTATATACGAATAATAGCATAGCAAATGTAATTATGAATTCCGTACAAATGTTATATGATTACAATCTTGTTATGAAACAACATTCATCCAAACTGTAAATTAAATTCAATGGATTGCCTTGAGAAATTATGCTATTCACATCAGAATTAATGTTTTGATATAATGTTTACGTGTGTATAGGCGTGTGTGTGAGTGTGTGCGATACAAAATTGTCTTCAAAAACTAATAAAAACAGTACTTACCGATGGTGGTTATAACGGTGACAGAGTAGAGCAGGGCTCCCGTAAAAGACCACTGCAGTTCAACAGTGGTCTTCTCGTCACTGCCGTCCCAACCCCCTTCCTTGACCGCTCTGAACACCTCCAATTGGAAGGCCTTTAATTTCTCATTTACGCTCTGCTTCCAGTGGTCTTTGTTCAAGATGTTCAGGCTCTCCGTGTAGTTCCACAGTCGATCTACGGCCTGCCTATATAATAATAATAATAATAATAATAATAATAATAATAATAATAATAATAATAATACTAATAATGATAATAATGATAATAATGATAATAATAAGAAGAAGAAGAAGAAAAAGAAGAAGAAGTATAATAATAATAATAATAATAATAATAATAATAATAATAAGGATAATAATAATAATAATAATAATAATAATGGTGATAATAATACTGATAATAATAATAATAAAAATAATAATAATGATAATAATAATAATGATGATAATGATATGATAATGACGATAATAATAATAATAATAATAATTATGATAATAATAACAATACTATTAGTAGTAGTCGTAGTACAAGTAGTAACAATAATACTACTACTACTACTACTACTACTACTACTACTAATAATAATGATAATGATAATGACGATAATAATAATAATAATAATAATAATAATAATAGTAGTAGTAGTCGTAGTAGTAGTAGTAGTAGTAACTACAATAATAATAATAATAATAATAATAATAATAATAATAATAATTATAATAATAATAACCATCAGGCCACGAGACATTACCACATTCAAGAAGGCAGTTTAAGTTCTATTTATGATTATACAGGTATATGTGTGTGCGTTTCTTAGTGTATGGATACGTCTTTTAAAGTAAAACCTCATCGAGCCACTTGTGTCTATTTGTTGCTGTCTTTCGAACGCCGACATTTTCTGAGTGTTCGGTATTATTCAATAATCGAAACCAATTGTCATTTCTTTTGTTTTACTTTTTCAATCTTGGCCTTCCCTTTAATTGTCCTATTTCCGCATAACAAATTTAATCGGATGAATAATTTCTACTTGCTAATCTCTTACCACAAAACAGTCGTTTGCGGAAGGAGATACGCAAACTGTCAACCATGACTCATGGAGAGCCACAGACTAGCGAGGAGGCAAAAATTGGCGGGAAAAGAAAACACTTCAGTTATTCATGAAAGCCTCAAAAGCAATAAATCTCGGCCTCCAAAATTTAAGAGAACAAAGATGAAATTCGGCTGGCCTATTCCATGGTCTGTAACGATATCCATTAGGCAAATCACGCTGACCCGCATTAAGAGTTCTAAAATACGAACTTTATTTCATTCTCGGTGTACTTCTCCTCACAAATCATCACGATCAGAAGTTTGTGTTCCAGAATCAATTCTATATAATATATAAAAATCATTGCTAATATTATAAATAAATATTTTAGTGCATTCCATTAATTCTTATAAAATTGCATATATATATATATATATATATATATATATATATATATATATGTGTGTAGATTTCAATTTTGTGCAGAAAATCTGAATAACAGAGCTCAATGTAATTTAAACAGAGCAAAACTCTATACATCTGAGGAGACCTAATTAAAGGGGTCGAAATAAGTTATTATGTGTACAACCTTAATGTGTGTATAGTTTTTCTTTTTATAATTCTATATATATATATATATATATATATATATATATATATATATATATATATAATAGGAAAGAGGGTAGTGCAGTATTAGTGCAGTTCCAACAAGAGAAAAGTATATATGTAAATGGGTGAGACTATGAATATTTGTAAAATGTTTGTTTTCAACATTTATTTATTATTTTGTTATTTTATCATTTTATAATTTTATATAACGCGTTTCAAGCGGTAGTCCGCTATTATCAGATATGTAAATCTATTTCAAGAAATGTCTTTATATTTGAAAGAGTGTTGTTTCATTTTAGGAAATGTGTTATTGCTTGGCGTATCTGCGCATGTGTGGGTTTACGGGTGTCTGTGTATGTGTTTTGATATTTTTTAAATTTTTATTACTTTTTATTTGTTGCTTCTCTTGGTCAAATTAGGTGTGTGTTTATTAAGTACGTGTGATTTTGACCATTATTTTATCGGTCATCTCCTGAATGAAGTGTTTTGGGTTTTCTTTTGAAATTTATTATTTTTTATTGCCCTGACGCCGACTTGGCTGTTGTGCTCGCTCGTGTGCACGTGTGTGTGTGGGGTTAGTTCTGAATCATGTACATTGGTGAGCAACACACCCCCCCACCCACATACACACCGAACCACACCCCACACACACGGGCGCATGGTTAGATAAATGGATAGAGAAAGGTAGAGAAAGGTTGATAGATAGAAAAACGGATATATAGAAGTACCGACAAAACTTTACACAAAAATACAGACCCCACAACTACGTCAACCATCAAGAACCTATATCAAGATATCCAAACCCGAAAAAACTAACTCACAATAAAAACACATTTAAATATACCAAAATACACTCTTATAACAACACGCACAACACCAATTATAACAACAAGCACAACACCAATTATAACAACAAGCACAACACCAATTATAACAACACGCACAACAATAATTATAACAACAAGCACAACACCAATTATAACAACAAGCACAACACCAATTATAACAACAAGCACAACACCAATTATAACAACACGCACAACACCAATTATAACAACAAGCACAACACCAATTATAACAACACGCACAACGCCAATTTTCCCCAAAAAACAACACAATCCTCTAAAACACACAAAATATATAGACATTTCTTGAAATGGATTTACACATCTGATAATAGCGGACCACTGCTTGAAACGCCTTATATAAAATTATAAAATGATAAAATAACAAAATAATTAATAAATGTTTAAAAAACACATTTTGCAAATATTGGTAATCTTACTCCTTTACACACACACACCCACACAGACACACACACACACATATATATATATATATGTATGTATATATATATATATATATATATATATATATATATATATATATATACATATATATATATATATATATATATATATGTCTCTCTCTGTATATATCTATCTATCTATCTCTCTCTATATATATATAGAAAGAGAGAAAGTGAGAGAGAGAAAATAGAGAAAGCATGTATCCCAAGTTAGTAGAGAAAAAACATCAAAGTGATCGATCGTAGGTTTTACGAGAGCTAATATTAATTAGTTTATCTAAATACTATACATTACTCCGTGTTTTATCTACCTGGTCGTCCTAAATTAAAGAGACAATACGGCTTGTTTATATAATATTAATATGTCTGTAATATGAACAAGCCGGAGTTTCGCCTAAATCTTTAATGAAAAGATATGAAACTTGGATTCCCAAACGGATATATATATATATATATATATATATATATATATATATATATATATATATATATCTAGAGAGAGAGAGAGGAGAGAGAGAGAGAAGGAGAGAAAGAGAGAGCGACAGTGATGGAGAATACAAACAATTTTGCTGCGATAACTAAGTAATAAACGAGCATATAGTTGCTTAACAAAAAGTTTGCAACCAACGAGGCGACCACAAAAGTAAAAAAACAGAAATAAACAATTAAAACAAAACAGCAAAAAACAAATAGCAAAAAAAAACCCCGCAAAAGACGAAAACACAAACATATTTAAGGGATAATTAATTTGCTTTTCTTCAAAAGTGACCAGACGTGATTAATGTGTGTAAGCTTTTCTTCAAAAGTGACCAGACGTGATTAATGTGTGTAAGCTTTTCTTCAAAAGTGACCAGACGTGATTAATGTGTGTAACTTTTCTTTAAAAGTGACCAGACGTGATTAATGTGTGTAAGCTTTTCATTTCAACTTTGGCTTTCATTATATTTTAACAACTTTTTCGAAAACTTAACTTTTTTGTTTCCGAGATCATTGTCATAATACTTCATTGTTTCGTTCAAAATATATTTTAAATATTATTTTTTAAATCCTGAAATCGACATTTTACATTAAGAATACATTATTTATTGATTTATTTTATTGAATAGCAATGCTTCGATTTCATTATTTTCTACCTAATTTGAAAGAAAAAGGTATTCTAAGTCGATTTAATCACATTAAATTATGATAAACTAAATTCATGGAATTTTTAAAACCAATTATCAATGACGATTTGGGACAACAATTATTGAACATTTTTTAAACTAATGAGGACAGCTATTTTGAGATGCGTCTATTTAATCTGCGCGTTTTGCGCGTACTATACCATTTATTTACGTTTTTTACTTGTATTCGCTTGTAACGAGCCTATTGCTATTGGCGTATATGAAGTTACTGTGATATTAAACAGATTTATAGGGCCAGCCTGGGTTAGAAGTTTAGTAGCAAGATGTTTGTTCATATTAAATTGAAATTGCTGCATGTTCGTACGGTCGCGGAAGCAGGTAGTGATTTCCAAAGACCAGGGGTCCAAGGAAAGAAGCTGTTAGTGTCGAAAAATGTTCAGCGTCTAGCGACCTCTGCTGCTAGTCGGTTGAGTTGGGTATTTTCGTTGAGGGGGTGCAAGTGCAACATGTTATCGGAGCACATTCTGTGGAAGTACATGTTAAACAAGCACAGGGATGCAACACTGCGGCGATTCGACATCGGGCTGGAGCTTGGCAGACAGTGCGGCAATTATTAGGTTAGAAATGTTTTTGCGCACTGTCCAAGATTAAAGTGCAGTTATTGGTGCACCAACCCAGATGTGGTGTCGATACTCCATGCATAGGCGAATGGTGGCTTTGTAGATGCATCTAAAATAATGATTTATTCAACGGAGACAGATTTTCCAATTCTTTACTGTTGAATAGAAAGCATACAAATTAAGTCCCTTATAATGTGTGATCTAACGTACCACATGAACGAGATGTATTATCACAACTATATGGGATTCTAGTTGAAATCTAGTGTCACCTCCGCCAATCATACACGGTAAACAGAGTCACGTGGATAACTATCGCTACACTTCTCTTCAAAAGTGTATGAACGCCAAGGAGTGACAATGTGTTCAGAACTGGTATATTCTTTATAAATTTCAATTCGATTTTCTTTACTGAATTAAATAGAGATGCTATTTTGTATGTATGAGTTGCATATAGTCTGATATCTAATCATGCTTTGTCACGGATATTGAGCACGTTTCATTTATGATTATAGTAATCTATATTAGCCTCATTTAAATCTCGATATGCAATGGATGCTTACTGTAATTGTGCGGAGATTCCATAGAGAAGCAAGGGTTGCGTACTCGCAAAACATTGCTTGGGTATGTGCTGAAGAGAAGTCGAGGACGACTAGAAACAATGCAGAGATAAGCAGAGACAGACAGGTGTTATTTTGCAGCTTTCCTTTTCTCAGACTAGAAGACCATATATATCTTTTGACCATTCATATATATATATATATATATATATATATATATATATATATATATATATATACATATATGTATATATATATAAATGAATATAAAAAATGGTTTTACATTCAATACATCCATTCATATATATATATCACTTGTTTGAACCTCCCCCTCCTCCTTTCCTTTCCTTTCTATACGCGAACCCCATCTACACCCCCAATTTCCTGTTGTTGTTAAATTATAAAAATCTGAGCAGTATGGTTCCAAAATGCCTGATGAATTGATGCTTATTTTAAGCGTTAATGAAACAGAATATATTTTGTAGCAAATGGAATAAACCATCAACTAAATATATATATATATATATATATATATATATATATATATATAGATATATATATATACACTTATATATATATATAATAAATGAATATAATCGATATTTCATAACCGAACTTAATATGTGTTAGAACGGTGCTTTATTGCATAAGAATGCCCTTTTGTAAAGAAGACCGTTGAAGAAGAGGCGAGGTAAGGATGGAAGGCGTAGTATTAAGTTAAGAAAACGGGGAAATGAAGAAATTTGCTAGAAAAAACAAAACGGGAGTTTAATTTTTATTAGATTAACACTTGGGAAAGAAATTGCTTTGCAAATAATTTCTGAAAGAACATATTTTTTTCGCCCTAAATGTTTTAATATTAAGGTATTTCACATATTTATGCCTTTACATTAATACAAACAATAGTTATTAATGATTTATTGAATACATCAAAAACAAATATGAACATTCGAAATATGCTTTTGTTCGCAATTTTATTCTTATCGCAATATCAGTGGAATGTGTAACTGACGCTTCTGTAGATTTGGTGCGGTTATAGAATTGCTTTCACTAATACGCTTGGAAAAGTTATGAATCTGTTTGTCTTTAATTATACATATCCTGTCCCTGAAAGCTTAGTAGTCGAAGAGAAAGAAAATGAAGGCCAAATAAACCCCCATAAGACGAAACATACAAATGAAATAAAAGGACAATTAATCTGCGTTCTTCAAAAGTGACCAGACGTAACCAATCTGTGAGCTTTTCATTTAGACTTTAAAAGTTCACTTAGAGTTCAATTAAAGAGTTAAAGTTCGATTAAATTTAAACGTCGAAAACATCAGCTGAACTTTTCTAAGATCATTTTACGATAATCGTTGTTATAATACTTCATTGTTTTGTCCAAAGTATTTTTAAGTATCGAAATGATTATTTAAAATCCTGAAATTATGAAAACATTTTTCATCAATAGTTGTAATCAGGTAGTAATGTCGCGATTTAATGATTTTTCACCTACTTTAAAAGCTATTTTAAACAATCGACACCCTTACAAAATGAAAAAAAATACAATTAAAATAAAAAATAAACTATCGGAGCGACTATTATGTAGTACTTGCAAACATACAGAATTGTATCATAGCTCTTTAGTCGTTTCAAAATATCGGTGCCCTTTTCCTTTGTATCTACAAGGAACATACTTACACCGTACGGCTGCTACTTTGGATTGATATCTACACTGCCCGCCTCTCAATTATTTTAATACACGAATCTTCGCATAATCCTCCGATTCCTTTCATGCAGGTGCTCTTCTGTTTAGATGGACGACATTTTGATGATGATTTACGGAAAAATGACGAAATCTGAGTTGCTTAACATTAGTGACAGCTCTTCATTCGTTGGAATAGATTACTGAGCATTTAGCAACTTCTCGTTGACTAATTGGCTGAAATGTTGAACTGTCTTTTTTCTGAACGTTAGGGTTAGGATTGCAAGTTCGGTAACTATACATTATTTCGCAACCAATTTGGAGAAGTGTTTTCTCTTCTCTTGTATCATGTTGCTCGCAATATGAGATGTAGATCGCATAACAAAGTGTAAACAAGATATCAAATTAGATTCACAACACGTGAATAACAAACGAAAGCGGCGCCAACATATCTTCTAATGAGTGTTGGCCATGAAGTGTCTTATTATTCCACATAACGTTTATATAGGAAAATGATCCCTCGCTCTAAGTCTAATTTATCTAATTCAATTTTCAGATAATTGTCCAGTCTGTTTACATGCAACTGCTGAATGAAATTGCAAATATATGCGAGAGCTTCAAAATGATGATTGTTATAGTGTTATATAGTATATTCCAATGTGGAACAAACATTGTAAAATATTGATTTTTTGAGAAAAAGAACAAAAAGGTTAATTGATATTCAAAGTCGAGGAATTTTATTTTGTTTCCGCATAAAATGAAAAGACAGTAAAATACTTACTGAATATTAAATCAGAAACTCTATTTTCTTTTTGTAATAGAGGAGGGTGCTTTTTATTTTCTATGACAAATGTTAAAGTCATCATCATCATCATCATCATCATCATCATCATCATCATCATCATCATCACTACATATATGTTAAGTCCTTGGCATTTGGGTTAGGAGCAAAATGTATTATCTGTTCTGATACTGCACTTAGTTTTTCGGTCCTCACCCAGTGTATGCGGAAATCTTTCTAGACCGAGAACGTTTACATTTTTGTTCCAATCTAGAGTTCCCCGCATGTATTTAACTATTGACAGAAAACCATTTTGAATTATTGCGTTTTATGCAAACTTTATTTTTAAAAGTAATTGCTCCAAGGTTTTTCAATTGTATTTACTATGTGTAAATACATACGTGCGAAAACGTAACCGAAATATAACAAAAAAATGAAACGAGAATTATGATTTTTAATTTAAAGTTAATTAAGGGCATCGCTTTAAATAATATCAATACTAGTAATAATTAAGAAATTTATACCACGAAATGTTTTTCGTATATATAATAACATAGAAAAATCATATTGAATATGAATTTATTAAACAACTTAAAAAATAATATGCAAATAATTTATAACCTTCAGAGTGGTTAGTAAGATTTCCTGTGATTTTACATACTGTATGTGAAAATATGTAGTATACATTTGGATTAGGTACATGTAAAATGTTTTGTTATAATATAGTTAAGATGAATGAATATATATATATATATATATATATATATATATATATATATATATATATATATATATATATATATGTATATATATTTTCTTCGTCGTACACATCTTTAAAATTGCATTGATGAGACAATATTTATTACTCATAATTAATTTAGAAATTAAAAAGATGAAAGGGCAGCTGACCGGTTTCGTACCTCGCTCAACAGAGCCAAATATCGAGGTATCGTATAACAAATATAAAAAAAAATTCTATGAGAATTATAGCGAGGGAAAGAAGTAAAAAAAGAAAAAAGTTCAATCAAATAGAAACAACATTAAGCCCGAGGAGATTTTCTCTTTGCTTGAACTTAATATAGATTGTTTCTATGATCTTGAGATGATAGGGAGAGTGCGACTTAGTAAGAATGGAAAATAAGTCGACACTGAATTTAGAGGCACAGGTGCGGTAATTTATAAGATGTTCACCTATCGACGAACCATAAGTATTTTGTAAAACCTCCATTGGTGAATAATTTGCATTGCGAATTTTTGTGGGCACGTGTTGTTTGACCCGAATGTCTAATATTTGTGACGTCATCCAACGTAGTGCGTACTGCACGTACATTTATATAAATACATAATAGAATTATTGTGATGTGGGAGAAGGAAATCTTTTCGAATAGAAGTCAAGATCGGTCGGTCGGAAAAAAACAACTCGTGTATTCGCAGCAAAATAACATTGTTGTATATATGTATTGGTGATTGCAGCGTGCATACCTCGTTTCCCCTACCCTTTCATAATTTAAATTAATTCCAGCCGTGACCAACGTTCGCCTACCACCCCCTCCTCAGTTATTGTAATACTTTTTTAACTTCCTTATGAGTTTATACTCCAACCGCCGCTTGCCACTGCTACTATCGATTTTTATCTCATATTTTGCTTTTTTATGAACTGGTAACAAGAACACATGTTGTGTTGATATTTCCGATGCGTTGACCGACAGCAAGGTACGTCTTAAAATCTAGTCGGTCTGAATCTCGAGTCTAAAGTAGATTTTGGATTATCGCTTTTCCTGGCAGTTCCGCCGCATCTTTCGCTTTAGCATTTGGCCGTTTTGCTTAAAGCAACCATTTTTTTTACTTTTACTTTTTGTCATCTTCAGCGTGTTCGATGTTACCGAATTGTCTCAGATAAGATGGAAGCGATTGGAACTAAACGTTCTGTTAGAGTAAAGTGGCCTCGTCAGTTGAAGAAAGCTTTTCTTTCTCTATCTTTTAGTTATTTTCGATAAGAGAAACGACGAGATACAAATATTAATAGGGTGAAGGAGGAAATAAGTGTTGAGAAGAAAAGAAAAAGGAACTAAATAGAGACCGTCTTATGGAATCGATTATTCACGAAAAACGGAGAGAAAGAAGTGAAGACAGAAGAGGAAGGAAATGGAAATGAATGAATTTGTGTCAGAATTTGAACGACGTAAAAATAATTAGGATGAAAAACAGTGGTTCTAAATGACGAAGAAAGGAGGGAAAAGATAGAAATCAATCAGAAAGTAATTCTTCTGAAGAAAAAAGAAAAGGCAAAAAAGAAGAGAGAATTAAGCAATGAATTATGAAATCGAAACGAAAGAGGAGAATAAGGAAAGCAAGAGAAAAAGAAATGTATTTCAAATGTGCACATCAATACTGTAAACATTTATATAACGTTGAAATGAAGAAATAAATTAAAATTGACACTTTTAAATCTAAATGATCATCATTGTGACACAGGGTGAGCCAAAATAAGGGTCCTATCTTTAAATTTGAATAACTTGAATTTGAATAACTTGAATTTGAATAACTTGAATTTGAATAACTTCCACAAAATAAAAGTTAAACTCACCAAACTTTATGTGTGTGTAGACCGACCCTTCCGAGATTTTTTGAAATAAAAAAAACAAATTTTAGCCGAAAAACACTTCTTAAAACTTACAAAAACTAAAGTATTGTTTTTTACACTGTTTTGAGTTTTTAAAGCAAAAATAATGTTTTCTAAATGAGGGTACGTTCCTTAGGGCTAATACGGCTCATGCTTGCTTCGGAAGGGGTCCTTTACTTATTCTAAAAAAAAAATTAAAAAAATCAATAAATAAAAAAGTTATGAATTTTAAAAAATAGGACCCTTATTTTTGCCCACCCTATATAAATGAATAATCTAACATAGTTTATACATTTTAATTTAGTGAATTGTTCGCAAATATATTATTCAATTCAGGTAGATATAAAACTAAGAATAATTAACTAAAAATATTAGAAATAGTTTCGTCAAACAAAATTGTGAACAATTTTGTTTTAAAATAAAATAAGATGTTCAGCTTCAATAGAATTATGACAAATGTTAATTAAATTAAAAACATATTTTTTATGCAAAAAATATTTCAATAAAATAGCAATGTGTTTACAACTCCACCAGCAACTTGTGTAGAAAGATCTGAAAATATATTTGTTTTACAAAATAATCTTTCATCCTTTTGATGGTGTGGTAAATAATATATATATATGTATATATATATATATATATATATATATATATATAGCGTTATAGTGAAATAAATTCCAGAAGGAAATCCAGGTATGAGAGCTCACTGTAATAAACAGAGCACGAATAAAATTAAAATAAAATAAAACGGAATAACATAATTACCTGTGCACTAATTTATTTCGATCCTGTAGTTTCGTTAAGCTTTCAGAGACGATTTGATGGAGCGGTTTGAGGGGGACGTAGACAGGCTGCCCTCTTTTGGGGATATCTCAGCTACCTTTCCAAGTTCCTACATACCGTTCGTGGTAAATCATGCAATTTTCACCCTTTCTATATATACTGGTCTATTTCCCCCTTGACTGTATTACCTTCTGTTATATATCGTGCAATATCCCCTCTCTCTCTCTCTCTCTCTCTCTCTCTCTCTCTCTATATATATATATATATATATATATATATATATATATATATATATATATATATATATATATATTAAATATGTTTTCATTCTCCTCCACCTCTAATTACGTCTTAATTAGTTCATTCCCCCTTTCTCAAGATATGTATTATTGAATTGGCGAGTGTGAATTTCTCTGTTTTCATTTTCAAAAACGTAATCACATTGCTTTGATGTTTGACGAGACCACAGGGTCGAAATAAATTATTGCACAGGTGATTATGTGATTCCGTGTTATTTTATTTTAATTGGGTAAAACGGTTCTTGAACGTATTTAGAAATGTCTCAATTAAATGTTCTTTTTACATTTATCTACCCCAAACCAGGTATATTACGACTAGAGCGTAAAGGGCTTCTGTGGTAGGGACCACATCTATGGGATACATGTGAGTTGGGAGTATGGCAGCATGGTACTATCGGCGAAACCGGGAGCAGGAATAGAATTCCAAACATAAACGACCCAGTGAAAGAAGCTATAAAAGTAGAAACTCTTCCACCGTCTCAGGACCTATACACAAGTCGGGTGGGTTTAAAGTATTTTCCTTTAAGAGGGGCAAGTGCAGTACGTTCATCGGAGCAAATTCTGTGAAAGTACTTATAAAAAAGTACATGATGCAACTATGCTGCGATGCACCACGACTGGCGCTTAAAATATATATTCGTTTAGAAATCATTTTGCCCCCTCTAAAAGAACAAGGGCCTAGTGGTTAGTGCACCAGCCCAGATGTGACAAACTTACTCCACGCACGAGATATACTGGCAGGTGTGAGTAGTTTTCTAGACGCCCTTTTGACAGCAGCCTTAGCAACAGCTTCTATGTATTTAATTCATTTCATGTTGCCTGGGAATTTATTTATCTACCTCCCACAAGGTAAGATGTGACACAAGGTCGGGAAAGTTGGATTAGATAAGTCAGCGCTCGAGAGGTGAGCACTCTGGCCATTTAAAAATTGCCTCGGTAGCCCGTCGGCATTCCCCGGTAGAGGCGCCTCAGACAGTAAGCAATAAACTTACTCCTCCCCAAAGAGGGGAGGCAAAGCCTGGGAGGGTGCACCTCCTATAACTGCACAGGACCGGCAACCCCCAATAGACCGGCGTAAATCCAGACCCATAGGCCCAGACAATACCAGTTTATTAGGCGGGGTAAAAACCCCTGGTTGAATCCTTTCATGTTGCCTGGGAATTTTAGAGCGAGCTGCTTTTACGTTATACTCTTGAGAAGGGCAATGACAATCAGTCAGCGATAATGTTTTTTTAAAAATGTTGTTAAAGAAAAGGAGCGATGTCTTGGTAGCATTAAATGCAGCCATACATTTGTCGTCCCATTCTACTACAGACTGGAGGCAATTTTCTAAGGATTCAACCATTGCCTTGGATGTGTGCACATTCGATTTGCCCTCGTGTGAGGAATAGAGCGTGGGGTCATCAGTAAATATACACCCGGAAACGCAATTGCATCGAGGAGGTCGTTTACAAAGATCAGGAATAATATAGGTTTAGGTATCGATCCCTGAGAAACACACTCGTTGATGTGATGTTCTTTAAATGTACAGCCATCGAGAACGACATGGATCTTCATCATAGCTAAGAAATATATGATTATATTAAATAATCGTCCAATAATACCGTAGGCGTTTATTTTCCTGATAAGACCTTTATGTAAGGCGTTGTTAAAGGCTTTGGAGATATGCCCCGCTACCGTTCTAGCTTTTCGCTGTCTCATTCTTTCCTCTATCCCTCTCACTCTCCCAGTATACCGTACTATCAACCGAGTGAGCAACGAGCTGATCAAAAAGATATACTTAAAATGTGTTGCCATTTGTAATTAAAAAAAAACACGTGTTACTTGGAAGCCAAGCTTTATTCAACTAAAAAAAGAATACAAAAAGGTGGCAGATATGGCCAGTTTTAATACGCGTCATCTGACGACCACCGGCTCCAGGAACACGTATGGAAGCCCATACGAATGTAATATAACATTCTTCCTTGCTAGAAGGAAAAAGGGTAGTGTCTTCAATCATTTAAGTTTTACCTTTTACCTTTTTTTTTACGAAAGCAATATTACATTCCTTCAATATATATATATATATATATATATATATATATATATATATATATATATATATATATTTACTTGCTACTCCAGCCAATCTCTATATCAGTTGGGAGGTTTTGGTCCCCGACTGGATCGCCTTAGTTCAGGCTGGACCAATGTATCATCATAGGCCCCGTTATTACATGGCTTTGGTACTTGACTGGATCGCTTTAGTTCAGGCTGGGCCAACGTGTCATCATAGGCTCAGTTATGGCATTGTATATTATCCTGTACAAAGTGGTTCCCTCTCTCTTGTTCCTCAATAGGAGACCTAAAATTATCTGGGCTTCGGGACAATGTTCTAAGTCACGAACAAACACAGTAGAGTTTCGTCCATCTAGGTACCTAATGCGTGCATAGGTCGGGTTACTGTTAAGGAGCTCAACTTGGTTTTCATAGGATTCATTTTTGTTCCTTACAAACCTCCTTAGCAGTACGGGTCCAGGAGTCATTAGCCAAGAGGGAAGCGAGTTTCCATGGGAAGAAACGGCGACGGAATGTGAAGAAACGTTCATGCGGTGCGGCGTTAGTTGCCGTACACAACAACGATCTCTGTGAGTGGAGCACCCCGGCAAGTACAAGTTCCCAATGCTTTTCAGACAGGTTACACGATCTAAGAGCTAAACAAATCGCCTCCAATATAATTCCATTAATTCTCTCCACTTGTCCGTTTCCGGTTGGATGATAAGGAGTGTTATTACTAGTGGCAACTCCTTTCTCGGAGAGATTTCAGCTCCTTGGATATGAACGATGTGCCTCGATCTGAATGTATATAAGTTGGCATTCCACATAGGCTAAATAGCAAATCTGAACATTTGATCACTGTTGCTGCATGCATATTGGGACATGGAAAAGCAAAAGGGAAACGAGAGTATTCATCAACTATAATTAATAAATAACAATTAGTCGATACACTAGGCAGAGGACCTTTGAAATCAACACTAAGTCGTTCCATAGGTTCTGTTGCTTTTATAAGAGTTCCTTTTGGTGAGCGATAGATTTGAGGTTTTAGCTCTGCGCAAATCCTAGAAGAAGCACACATTTTCTTTACCTCTTCTGTAGAAAATGGGAAATTTCTTGCTCTTACAAAATGAAGCAGTCGAGTTATCCCCGGATGACACAGTCCATTGTAAAGATCAACGAGTGTAGATGTATTAAAGGTTGAACAAGTGTATGGTCGGGAAAATGTGTCAGGGACCACATTATCTTCATCAGGACGATACTTGATAGTGTAGCTGAATGCGGCAAGTTTTAGTCTCCATTCCTGGATTTTTGCGTTCTTAATTTTCGTACGTCTTTTACTATCGAACATAAAGGCTACTGGCCGCTGATCGGTAATCAAAGTAAAGTGGCTTCGTGCCAGTTAGTGGCTTCATTTACGCACCGCCTCAATAATGGCAGTCGCTTCTTTTTCTACGATGTGGTATTTAAATTTACTGCCCTGTAGTGTTCTAGACATAAACGACACAGGTCGTCCTTCTTGATTAAGAACGGCGGAAATAGCAACATCGGACGCATCACACTCTACCTCTAAGGGCAAGTTTTCATCCACCGTCTGCAGAGTAGCCTTTTCCAATTCTATTTTCAGCAAGTTGAAAGATTTCAAGGCCTTCTCTTCCAATGGGAATTTTCTCGCGTTTTTTAGCGGTTCAATTTTGTAGAAAATTCATGCATCCATTTTGCATAGTACGCAAACATTCCAATTATCCTTTTAAGTGATTCTAAGTTCTCGGGTGGATGAAGCTCCTTTAATGGGCGAAGTAGCTCTGTATCAGGCTTGATAACACCATTCCCAACACAGTACCCCAGCACGTTAACAGAATTCACGGACCTTACAGTCTTTGATTGCTTAAGAGTAAGTTTCTCCGACCGACAGTGTCTAGGAACTGCTTTCTATTTTCATCATGTTCCTCCTGAGCATGTCCTGCAGGTGTTACATTGTCAAGGTACGGGAAAGCATCCCGTAGGTTCCCCTCTTTTACTATACTGTCCATAGCCCGCTGGAAGTCAGCGACCCCATTTGTAACTCCAAACGGAATTCTACAAAACTGATACAAGCAACAATTTGCCTTAAACGGGTATACTTTTTATCAGCCTCATTCAGCGGCACTGGGTGGTAGGCACTTTTAAGATCAAAAGTGGAGAATACCTTGTATTTTGCAAGATCATTCACCATGTCGTCTATCCTTGGCAATGGGTAGGCCACTAATTCAGTGTATTGGTTAATTGTTTGTGAATAATCCACACACATCAGCTTTTTATGTCGGTGGGTGGGGTCCTTCGCTACCACTACTTGTGCTCGCCATGGTGATATGCTGGTTTCGATTATGCCCTCAGAGAGTAGATGATTAACTTCCTATGCAATGCATATCTGATCGTCCTTGCTAAAATGTCTGGATTTGGAAGCTATTGGTTTGCAGTTTGAAGATACATTTTGAAAAAGAGACGGCTCTTCTATTTTTCCTGCGGCCAATGCACAAAGGGGGATCTCTATCCATAGTTAACTCGGGACGGGGCCCACCGTATTTAAAAGTTACACTCTGATGTTGACGCAAGAATTCCTGGCCAAGTATTTAGTCCGAACACAGATTTTTCAGAATACCAAGCCGTGTAGCAACGTAGAACTGGTTTTTAAGATCGAGGCTAGGTTAACAACGACATAGCCCTTGGAACGAGTATTCAAGGTTTTCTGAGCCATAGAAATGTCTTTATTGGACGGATACACTTTTAGTTTTAGTTCCTGCACACTTCTTTCGTTAAGATAGCTGTCTGTACTGCAAGACTCCAGGAGATCACTTAATCTTGTCCCGTCAATAGTCGCATGCGTTGCAGCTGGCGCGAGTCCTTGTGGTATGTTGGCAAATGTGGTCAGTAAGTTAGAACCGCCCAATGTTGCCACTTAACTTGAAGACTCAGATTTGCTCACGCGGTCATGATGTCCTTTCTTGGAGCATTTATTGCAAGTAGCCTCGCGGGCGGGACAGCTATCTCCTGAATGATGGGAGAAACCACAAAATAAACATTTACGATTCTTATATGTGGCAGCTGTAGCCGATTCACTGGGAGCCACTGGAGGACTAGAACACCTACATTCACATACCTGTAGTGATCCTGGGTCGACGACCGTAGCCAGGTAGGTATCGGGAGTTGCATACGCATCACTATTACGCTGAGTTATATCCAACGCAGAGGTTTAACTGTACGCCGTCAGAAGGCCCAGCGTTTTATTTTCCAGGAGCCGCTGTCGTATTGAAGGCGAGAACTGAATGTGTCACGCATTGCCTCGTGGCTACACTCCTCTGCACTGTGGTCACGGAAGTTGCAATTCCTTTTTAGTTTATCGAATTCTCGGAAAAATTCGTCCATCGTTTCTCCCGGCTTCTGCCGTCTGGTTGCTAAGACTTCATTCGTTGTTTTAATAAACAAGCTGTCCAGCTTTGCTATAGCAGCATCAAAGTTCGTACATGGCTCTATAAATTCATAAACATTAGAGCTCACACAGCTTAACAGGGCTCTGTATTTGTTCGGTATCCTATCTTCATAATCTTCAGGGTAATTACTTAATATTGCACGCCACTGTCGGTATTCCTTTTTTAGTTGAACGAATTGTAATTACAAAAACACGTGTTACTTGGAAGCCAAGCTTTATTCAACTAAAAAAGGAATACAAACAGGTGGCAGATATGTCCAATTTTAATACGCACCACCTGACGATTCCGGCTCCGGGAGCACGTATGAAAGCCCATACGAATGTAATATAACACCATTCATGTGTGAAGGTATTTGCTTTAATTGCGAATCAAAGGTGTTGGGGTTATTTAATGACAATACCATATGTCTAGTACAAACGATACATTTTATGCGATAAATAAAACACACTTTTCTTAAGCCGGAAGTATAGTTTTCTAAACGGTATTAGTGTGTAAATGCATATCCAAAAGATGTTCACTTGGGCATGAGGAGGATTTAATATATGTTATGGCAATCATGAACCCATGTGTGTGTATGTGTAGGGACATGCATGTGTCGATGTGTGTTTTCTTATATATATATATATATATATATATATATATATATATATATATATATATATATATATATATGTGTGTGTGTGTGCGTGTGTATTAGGGTCATTCCAGTGTTATACAAAATTGATTACATGCGAATATGCCGCCCAAAATGGAACTTTTAGCTTAGGTCCATCGGAGGGTTGTTACTATTTTACCTAAAAATAATACTTAGTAATCGTCAGTGGGATGCTGAATGTAATTGTATTAATTACATTCAGCATCCCACTGACGATTTACGCAATTGCAATTCTAACAAACAATATTCAAGTCTATAATACAATGATACACGTTAACAAACAAATATTATAAAAGTCAACAGACACAGAACAAGGAATAAACTACCTTATGTATATGGATGACCTGGATCTATTTGCAAAACAAAAACTGGACTGGAAAATCTGATAAACACGAACAGAATCTTCAGCCCGGACACTCAAATGGAATTCGGAATGGAAAAGTGTGCACTGCTATTAATGCAAAGGGGACAACTGTGGACATCGGAGGACATAGAACTGCTTGACCAAGATGAGATGAAAGCACTTTATGAACGTGAAACCTATACATGTTTGGGAGTTCTGGAAGCAGACACCATCAAATCAACAGAAATGAAAGAGAAAATTTGGAAAATAATACCTATGAATTACAAGAAAACTCTTAGAAATTAAATTATATAGTAGACATCTAATAAAACGAATCAACAGCTGGGCAGTATCATTAGTAAGATATTCGTGTACATTCATATGTTGCACAAAAGATGAACATCAAAAGAAGAAGGAATCTTGAACAGAAGATTAGGACACTAATGATCATGCACAATGAACAATGCACAATGCACTACTCACGAAGGATGATATTAACCGATCACGTGGAAAGGAGAGAAAAGGGAAAATAACTGGTAAATATAAGAAGACACGAAAAGAAATTGGAAAAATACATAACGCAGAACCAATAATGGAGGATCACTGCAGCAAGAGACACCGTCAACATTAAGAAGGTGGGAGAAGAGAATCCAGAAACGAAAAGACAAGAAAACAAATGTGGGAAAAGAAATAACAAGATGGAAGAATCGGAAAACATGATAAGGGAAGAGTATCACGCCAATACATGGAAATAGCTAAGAAAAATACACTTGCACAAAAAAGCCAAAATCACCATTGACAGCTGCGCAGGATAATGCAATTAGATCGCTAAAATAAATCAAGCACATCAAAACAGTAAATGTAGATTCTGGACAAAGAGACAAAACAGTAAATCACATAATAAGTGAATGCTGCAAACTAGCCCCAAAGGAATACACGAACAGACACAACTGCGTGGGGAAAGCATTACTCTGGGAACTATGCAAACTGCTGCATTTGAAATGGTACAGATACAAACCGAAGAGCGTACTGGAAAACGAAAATTACAAAATCCTCTGTGACATGGAGGTACTCATACAAGCAAGGAGAACGGATGTAATAATGGTCAACAAGAAGAAAACACAGCAAGATTGTAGATTTTGCTGTCCCAGCAGATCACAGTGTAAAGATCCAGGAGATGGAAAAACGTAGCAAATACACGGAAGTTACCAGAGAACTGAAAGGAATATATGAAGAACATCAATATAATACATATAATAGTAGGAGCACGAGGAGCAGTCACGAAAAACAAGGAAAAAGACGAGAAAAAATCAGCATGAAAGGGAAGACTGAGACTTTAATAACGAAAACAAATGAAATATTTAGAAAAATATTCGAATGCGGAAACCAACCCACAAAAACTAAGAACACTAGCCAGCAATATAGAAGTTGATATAGAAATAGAAAAAGAACATGGAAGGAACATCCCCTGAACCCGATGGAACTGCAACTCCAATAAATCGTATAAACTGTACCCCTCCCACCAGGAGAAAACATGAACCTCTGTGAGGCCACACAAAATAGTCGTGAAGGGTCAAGGTAAGGAAAACAAATGAAGGAGAGCACATACCTCTACTGCAATAGAGCATATATCCACCTTACTCCTAAAGAAGACTAATTGTCACTGCCAGCGAAAAATCGATAACGCAAAGTAATTTGCAACGGTTATCGAAAGAGGTGGAGAGTGCTGGAAATCTGAGATGTGTTGTCACTCAGACTCTAGCGTATACTACCGGTTATAACTCACTGATGTTGACCGGTGTGAACACTCTGAGTGAGTACATAGTAATAATATATATTTTTAAAACTTATTTCACCCTAAACAACGCAAGTTGCCACTGTACACCAGACACGTAGCCAGACTTCTAACTTAGGGGGGGAGGCATTTTTAGGAGGGGCAAAACTAATATTGATATTCTAATATGAGTGACGTTTCGGTTCAGTTTGTGTGTGTATTGATATATAAATATAAATAAGTAGTAAAAAATGTCAATTTCTTTTATATAATCTAAATATATTGTTGTGTATTTCGGTAGGTACATGTAAATAACAACATAAGCATAGTAAAGCACATAAAGCATAGTAAACACAGTAATAATAACATAAAGTTACTAAAATAAGGTAGCTACTAGCTAGCTCTACAGAATTCTATTATAATCTCCTATTTTACAGTTATTGAAATGCGCAAGGATGCGCTCTCTGTCAATGTTTCTCAGCAAATCTTTTTCAAAGGATATGAGGCAGAGTCTCTCGGTTGACATCAAATATAGCATTCTTGTTTTGATGTGCTTCGCTGAAGAGAATAGTCTTTCAACGGTTACTGAAGTATGTAGGATGGTAAGGAGCAATTGCAATACTCTATGCACCAATGGAAAAATATCCCTGTCACATTGTTCGAATAATTCTGAAAGTCCAAGATCTTCGGTAGGGAGACGTCGCTGAATGTAGTTCTTGAATATTTCCATCTCACTCTCCTTTACCAAAACACCAAACAGTGGACCTGGCTGTTTCAGCGTCTCACTGTCAGTGAATCATTCTGGTGACGTGTTACACACTGCAGTAGCTTTCATCATTGCACATTGAGCATTTCCAAATCAAGCACGGAGTTTTCCTCTAATGTGCCCCAGAAACTGTTGGAGCACCAAATCAAAATCTTCCACTGTTACCACACAGAAAAAAAACTACTCGACGAAGGGCCGATGTTCAACACATCCTCTTTCCCGCCGAGATTAAAACACTGAAATACAGTTACAATAAATAAATTAGAAATGTATTTCATGACAAGGAAAACAAATTTCCTTTCAAATTTCGACCAGACACGAAGTAATTGATACTTTTTTCAATTATTAACAAAATATTAAAATGGCTGACTTGTTGACAAAGAAACCTAAATGCACTCTGAAGGATTTAATCTCGTAATTGTATTACGAACAGAGTTGAAATAATAACATATATTAGAAGGCCATTCTTAACATAGGGGGAAACGTGGGGGCTTCGTAAACTATTCTGTACTTTTACTTAACAATGTAATAAACAAAAGATATCGTAAAAATTGAATTTAACTTGAAAATCTTATCTAAAAAATAGCCCGGTCCGTAAACTTCACAAGTACCAAAAAGATGACACAATAAGTGTTCTTTATTGGTAGGGGTAGCCCCGTATTTACAAATATATCCCCCGCAAGTACGGTACTAAAATCTTTTTTCAATCGATATATCTTCCCTAATTAATTACCGACTTTTCCTACTTTGCCAAAATTGCCAAATTTTCCTTTGTCGAATTTTCCGTTGCCGAATTTTCATTTGCCGAATATTTAGGGCACCCCTTTTTTCTTTCAATTTACAAAACATCTATTTCTTACATTGTTTTTAAATATTGGTGTAAAAATATAAGTCTCGATGTATTGCTTCTTAATAGGGGGTATTTAGAAGCAAGACATCGAGACTTATAGTAATTTCTCCTTTCTGAAATAATATTTATTTAAACAGAATCTCACAAGAAAAGACACGTTTCACAAGAAATTTTAATCCAGAACTCTATAATTAAGTTAATAATTAATAATTAACATTATGATTAGATTAACTTTATTGTTTGACGTTGTCTTTCGAACTAATTTTGAACATTTTGCTTTTTTTGTTCAGACGGGCTACTTTTCGTTAAGTTTCATTTTCTTTAAACAAAAAATGTTAGTTGTGTTGTTATTTATTGTTTTGTTGTAAAAGTTACAGCAATAAATGAATAGACTTCTTCAGGAAAAATTCAAAACAAATGAGACTAGTTTTTGCTTTGTTAAAAAGAAACTTAATGTAGATAAATCGATTTCATTTGCTTCAATAAATAGTGATTTAAAAAATATTTATTTACAAACATTGGAGGATGGAATAGCCTCTTAAGTGAACCCCACGATTTTCAGTTATTTAAACATCCAAAAATTAATAATTAAAAAAATGCTATTAGTAATTATTTTTTTCAAAAAACACATTTTAATTTATTTTAAAATAGAGTTAACAAAAAAGAAAAGAAATATATGCACTTACATTTATGTTTGTCAACATTTCCTCTAGTCTTTCTAAGAGTAGTTGTCTCTAAGAAAATGAAAATGTAACTAAACTGTTTCAATAACCAAGAATGTTTTTTATTATTATAGTGTTATTCTATCTTCCTTTCAACTCTATATTTATTTTGACATTTCTTCACACAGACATGAAAAATCAAAATCAAAAGAAATAACTGACGCCAAAGACTTCCACTTCCACTTCTCACATATGTGTGAGAAAACATTGGATTCACTAATTCACTTAATCCCACCCTTCATCACAAGCCTTTTTTTGCATTTGTACGTGGAGTTTATACCCTACCAATGCTGTTTTTTTCTTTCAACTTCATCTCCGGTGAAATCTGGGATTTTTTTCTATGTTAATTAAAAAAATTTTGAATGTAACATTCACAATTTTTAAAATGAATAGTTGCAACTGACAACAAAAATAAAAAAAAAACGTATTTGAGATTCGTGATGAAATACAAAAATATTTTTAAAAACTAATTCCCAGTTTCATTTGAAAATAATTTAGGTTGCTAGTATTCATTTATATCTTTTGAATGAAGACAACACTTTCTTTTATAAATTAAAAAAATATCTTTGAAAGAAGCTGGCAGAACAACAACGTGAATTAATTTTGTGTTTATATTACATCATTTGAATTATAATGATTTAATTGCTAATTTATAATATTAAATAGTGTGAATTAAAATGTTTAAAAATATATATTTGGTAAGTTGACAAAAAAAGACGGATACACTGATCATCTCTTTCACCAAGCAGGAAACAGGTGAAAAGCATCGAGGCTTTATTTCCCTCACCACTTGATCTGAAACTAGCGAAGTGATGTTTGAGTTTGAGAACACGTACATTTTAATTTTGTTTCTTTTCACAAGGTAACATGAATTTAAATCATATTTAGATGTTATTATGGTCAATAGATTTATTTTAACTGGTAGTTAAAAATCCGTAAATATTTATTATGGTATCATTAGTACCAGGAATGGAAAATTAAGTTTTAAACAAAATAAAATCCAAAGAAGCGTTTTGAAATCGGAAATTATGTTAAAAATTGGTGGGAGGTCCCCTCTTGGTGGGTGGCCCAGGGCCCCAGTCCTTTGGCCCCTTAATCCTGCCCTGCTGTAAATATATATTACACAAAAGTAACTACTGTTCATAATGAAGACGTATAGTTGACTACGAAATATAAGAGTATTTATATTTATCATATTTTTTGGATCACAAATTTCAGGGGTTGAAAATGTAATTGCAGGGAGGGGGGCAAGCCTCCCCCACACCCTGACTGTAGACATAGTGGGTTATTTAGAATTACCGTTAAAGTATAAGGGGGTCATCCTAAATTTAGAGCTGTAAATGCCATCCATTCACAGCTCCAAATATAGGATGACCCCCTTATACTTTAATCCTAATTTAAGCTGATTGTTAGGTTTGTCGAGAGTATTTACGAGGAGGGGGCACCACAGCAGAAAGTTCATCGGAGCACATTCAATTGAAGTACTTGTAAAACGCACAAGGATGAAATACTGCGATGATGGGACATGGGCTGGAGCTTGCGGATAGTTAACTACCTATTAGATACTCTTTTTTCACCTTGTCTCAGAGTAAGTAACTAATGGATGAATCTCAAGCCAATATGTGACAACAATACTCCATGCATGGGGGATGGTGGCTTTGTAGAAATATATGATACTGTCAGGTGTTATAAGTTTTCTAGCTTGATAGAAGAAGTCCAACTTTCAATGTAGCATCCTTCTAAGTAGTTGGTCCAATTCATGTTAGCTTTGAATGCTAGGTCGAAGAGTTTCAATCGGTAGTTAAATACGTTTTTTTGTAGTTGTTGAGGTAATAGAAGCTTTGTCTTAGCAGCATTAAATGTTACGATCCATTTATGACACCATTCCACTACAGACTGGAGATCACTTTCTAAAGATTCAGCCGTTGCCTCGGATATGCACGCGTCCGTTTTACCCACATGTCGAGAGTAAGGTGTGGTATCGTAACGAAATATACTAATCTCAGGCATAATGTCATCAGGAGGTCGTTTATGAAAATCAGGAACAATAAACGTCCAAGAATCGATGCCTGGTGTACACATGCATTTATGCCATGTTGTTTGGATGAACGGCCTTCGAAGACAACCTGAATCTTTCTTTTGGATAGGAAGGATCTAATTATATTAAATATTCGTCCAGTAATACCATATTGATTAATTTTCACGAGAAGCCGTTTATGCCAGACCTGTGAAAGGCTTTGTCTTGTCCACTGTATGATATATGCGTTCAGAGATGACCATTAAGATATCCGCAGTAGATTGTGCGTAGATTGCGCGAGATTGATTAAGGATTCAAAGATTTTCGTGGACAGCGGGAGTAGATTGATGATGCGATAATTCTGAGAGTAGGATCTATCTCCAAGATTCTCGAAGACTGGTACCACAGATGCAAGTATAAAGCTATTAAGGAAAAATACTTTATATTTGCTTCATATATGACAGTCTTACACACATTTCTTTGTATAAGTTTCTGGCTATTTGTTGTTGACTTATGGCGGTTGAATTGTCGCAGTGTTTGCTGATTCTTAGAAATAGTAGCTGCACAGTTCGAGGTGGGTCTTGCTGTAGAATTATTGCATTTGTGCACTGATCAGCAATGAGAGAAAACGTTTAATTTCTCTGATGGTGTGATCTCTGATGAATTCCCAATAAACGCGCTAGTCGTATCTTGTCGTTTTGAGCAACGTCTCATCAGCTTTTGGATGTGATTTTAAGGTGATATCAATCATTACAACAAGGTGATCAACGTCTGCGAGCGGGCTATGGGCATTCGTCGCACAAGTCTTGTGCAGTGAGGCCAAGAGCATGTGGAGAAGTGAGGCTTTGTGGTCCACACGATCTAAGACGCGGGTCGGGAAAGTGACAGTCTGTGAGAGAGAGAGAGAGAGTGCTCCATGCAGAGATTATACGTAGAGTTGGCTGCTACGTCTGTATAGCTGTAGAATCCAAGCCAGTCACGGTGATGTACATTGAAATCCCCAAATACATGTATTTGGACACTCGAGTCTAGTGAGAGTGTTGTATCTATGCTTTCAGAGTTAAGCAGGTTACAGTCCTAAGTTAAGAGAGAACGGTATAAGAAATATAAGTAACTAACGCTGTGTTGTAAAATTTATCAAAAGCACATGTAGGCTTGATCATCTGATCTTAGCCTATTTTCTCTTACTAACGGAAGCGTGTTCCGAATATAAACTCGTAGCCCGTGCATATATGTGTCATGGCGTTTACGGTACAGTGAGATGCCAAATTGGTGTGAGGAGGAGTGCAGGTGTGTTTCACTTAGTGCTAGGATATTGATTTTACTAGGAAAAAGGTTTCTACATCATTTATGTTCTTTCTAAGAGTGTCGATATTTGTGAATGCTAGCCTCAAGGCGGGGGCGAAGCTAGTTTTGTTCGTATCTGGTTTAGGTGTGTTTCCTTTTCTTTGTATTTTCATTTTGGTTTTAGATAAAAGGGTGCTTCTTTTGATGCCAATAAGCTGACACATCCAGCCCATTTGTCGAGACTTGATCCATGGAGGTTTTGCTTATACAACTGTTGATGGAGCAAACGCTCTCAGGTCTATCTAAGAGTTAGGGTTCCTGCACTTCATGTGGAAACAACATCTACATTAGCTGTCTTACTTGTATCATCAACCTGTCGGGAGAAGAAAGACCCATACTAGTAATGGGAAACTAAGTGACAAGAAAGTTCCCCATAGTTGCATAGATAGAGATAAAGAGAGACGGCATTCATTGTTCTAAGTGTCTGGTTAATAGACAAAGAAATAGTGACAAGTCTGGGCGACAAGCAGAGCCCATCTACTCCTTATATTTCCTTGCTAAATTTTGTGTCATTCTCCAGATACCTTTGAAGACTAAAAGTTTTTTAATTAGTATTTATAATATACTAGACCACCCGTGACCCGTTGGGTCAGTTTGTTATATTAGCTATGGAATTCATGTATGAGCGTGACACTTGTGGCATAAAGAAAATAGTTTTTTTTTACATAACAGAAGCATTTCTATGAAAGTATATTAAAATGAAAAAAGAATATAGATTTCTATGAGAGAATTCCGGGGTTTTTGGAAATAAATTTTTTAAAATTGAGATTTTAAGACGGGGGATCAGTCTTGTTCGTCTTTTACCATAGTTCGTTTTTCACAACTTTTTACGTCTTAAAATCTCATTTTTTAAAAATTTCTTTCCAAAATCTCCGGAATTCTCTCGCGACATGATAGGTAATTGTAAGCAGAAGAATAATTTTTAAAATTTGAGATGGTTAAAAAGAGGGGGATCAGTCCACGTTGAATTTACATTGAAAACTGATCCCCCATCTTAAAATCACAGATTTTAAAAATTTCTTTCCAAAACCCCCGGAATTCTCTGACATGATAGATAATTGTACACCGAAAAGATTTTTTTTTAAATTGAGATGGTCAAAAAGAGGGGGATCAGTCTACGTTGAATTAACATTGGAAACTGATCCCCCCTCCTAAAATGTAAAATATTTGAAAAAAAATTCCAAAAACGCCGGAATTCTCTAGCAGCCTGATAGATAAGTGTACACCGAAAAAAGAAAAGAAAAATGGTCAGTAAAAAGTTGTGAAAAACCGACAGTGGTTAAAGACGAACATGTGCCAATAAATGTTTTAACACTTTAAGAAGTGGTGCAAATAAAAAATAAATACTTAGTTCAAACTATCATTGAAAAAAAAAACATTGCTTAACGTCCGTTCAAAAACAACAACAACAAAAAATAATAGACATGCCCTAAAAACGTCAAAATAAAAAACAAAAAATAGTTTTAAGTTTTAAGCAACACAAAAAAGTACTTTTTGACCGGGTGATTAAAAAAAATGTATTATTTCTTCCCCTTCCGCTCGAAATGTAGAAGAAAAAATATTAGCGGCTGGTTGGGATCGAACTATAAACCAGTCGGGCCAAAGACAAAAATACTACGTCGCTTACCGTTGCGCTAAAGGGAAATAATTAAAATACAACGCAGAAATTAGGCTAATTAAATGTTATTAATAATCTAGGTGCGGCACGCATGCGCAGAGCGTTTGCCGGAACCGTGACACACGTACGTACACCTTAGCGTATTAATATATAGATTGTTGTTGTTTTGTTTGTTTGTTTTTGTTTTTTAAAAGGGTTTGAAACTGCGACAGACTTTACGAAGTGCTCCCGTTGAATGTTTTTAGTCGTCAAGTAAACAAAAAAACTATTTGATGAAATTAAATGAAATTGTTTATATTAAAAGCGATATAAAAATTTCCAGAATGAAAAATTTCATGCGTTCGTTAATCATAAGAGATTAACGGAATTAGATTAACAGATTAGAAGACGATGCTATTTACGCATGCGCAACCGGATGTTGAAAACCGGAAAGCTGAAAGCTGATTGCAAACATACAAGACCCATAGACTTTTAGTAGTATATAGATTTACTATCATGTATTTTAGTTTTGCCTTCTATCGTTACACATGGCCAATTATAAGTATTATGCTGTAATGATTTACATTAAGAGATGGCAGTTTTAATATGAAAGGCAAATGACAACAATTCTCCTCAGTTATTAATTACTCTCAGTAGAGAGGAAGTGAAAGAGGAGGAGAATGAGAGAGATAAATGCTATTATGCCTAAATTTACCTCCTACCTTTTCTACCAGTCGTAACAATTACATTCGCAATCCTCTGACACGTAGATGCTCCCATAACTGTCTATGAGAGCTGATTACTCTTATATAAACTTGAAAGTGAAAAAGCTCACATTATTTCATTTCTCACACACATGGTATGTTATTTTGCATTTTGACAGTGATTTCACTTTTTCAAAACTTATGTCTGGCACAAGGCCAAGCTGTAATTTAAATGCAGCAGCAGAAACGAGTTATTAGAACAAAAAGTTCTTTCTCAGGATACGAAACGGAAATTTCATGAGAATTTTAAATGAAAGCTAAAACATTTTTTTAAAAAGTATATAATGATTATATTTAAGATGTCACTTCAATACACTAATGCAATAAGCCTGTTTGTAGACTACGAGATTACGTGGAAATCCACTTACTGTAATAAGAGATAACGTCACCAATCGGCTAATGTTTGTAGTCTTACAGTATAATAAGATATAATAGAAACTAACCATTTATTACACTAACGAGAAAACATGTTTTCTCTCCGGGATAAACATTCAATATTTCAGATAAACATCTTTTAAATAAATGGAAGGGAAACGAGAAAACACAAGATATATTTTTTTATATATTCATCTACGTTTCATCTTCAAGATGATAATTTGAAGAAAAATGTCATGCAAGTACATCGAAATTTGGAGTTGACATTATGGAAAGATAAAGTTAAATAGTAGCCGTGCCTACTGTGCACGTTGGAGGAGAGTCCAGGTTGTGAGAAAAATATCTCTTGGTTTTTCCTTTTTCATTACGTCGGATTACTCTCATCCTTCCTTTTTCATATATATATATATATATATATATATATATATATATATAAGTACTGTGTGGTAGGGCTGGAAAAACCAGCAGAGTGCTCGATTAATTAAGAAATCCGAGATTTCGGAGGATTAAGAGCGTAAATATTTATTTATAAAATACAGAAATTCAATGTAACATCAGTACCGTCGGTTTCAAAGCGGGAGGTTGATCCCGATTATCGTCAGCTGATAAACATATTCAGGAATGGTGGGACTTATTCGTCCAGACGTGACCGAATAAGTCCCACCATTCCTGAATATGTTTATCAGCTGACGATAATCGGGATCAACCTCCCGCTTTGAAACCGACGGTACTGATGTTACATTGAATTTCTGTATTTTATAAATAAATATATATATATATATATATATATATATATATATATATATATATATATATATATATATATAGTAATTCTGGTAAAGTAAACGTCCGCAGCATAAACATCCAACACATTTCAACCCGGCTTATAAAAAGTGATCAAGTGATTTTATATATATGATTATTTTTTTATTTATATAGACATGTATACAATCTGCAACATTGGCATGTAAATGTTATCGTTCAACAACTGACCAGGCAGAATCAAAATCCGATCCTTACGTCAGATCATATTTGTAAAGAATGATATAGGGAGGAAGAAAAGAGAAGAAAGGAAAACAGAAAATTTAAGCCAGATTGTAGATTTGGTCCTCACCCCATCGACACATCCAGCATGATATTAACACGATGATCGAACTACTAACACGTATCTAGACATAGGTCACGAGTTCTTTTTATCCTCTTTTTCTTTTTCTTTTTCTTCTCCTCCCGCTCCCGCTCCTTTTTTCTCGTTTTTCTATATCCTAAACGAGTTCATTTTATATTATATTTTATATTCAACGGTTTCAAATCTGACCACGTGACTTTCCAAATTTTAAATTTACTTTCTTCATTTCTTCTTTTTCTTTCCCATTTATATATTTCCAAATATCATCTGATGTAAAGATCGGATTTTTATTCTTCCTGATGAGATCTCAGTGTCTAACAGGTGTTGATCCATAACACTGACATGCCAGTGTCGCATATTTTGTACATGTTTTATGAATAAAAATAATCATATATATATATATATATATATATATATATATATATATATATATATATATATATATATATATATATATGTGAAAAAAATGACAAACGAAAAACAAGTTAAAATGCAGGAGAAAAACAAAAACAAGAGAGTTTTTCACCGGTTTCGTTCGTGGCGAACGTCTTCAGAAAATGAAGGTATGGAAATAATTTTATTTTGAAGGCACACACATGGGATGAGGGAAGGATGATCTGATTGGACCATATGAGAAGACATTAAGTCATGTTGAATATGATCAGTAGGTGACATATTCTTCTATGTTTCTTATTCTTCTTTTTTTATATTTTATTTATTTACTCTCTTTTACTATCACACCTAATGAGCTAGTATGGAGAAGGTGGTGGGGGAGACGAAAAGGCGTTTGTCATTTTTTTCACAAATTTTGTCCATCACGACATTTCATTTTCATGAATTATCGTGTACCTTACCCCATATATATATATATATATATATATATATATATATATATATATATATATATATATATATATATATATATATATATATATATTTATATATATATATATATATAAACATTGTCAAGTGCCGGTATCTCGAATTATTTTTACCCAAACTAATGGCAGTATGAAATATCCTTACAAATAAGCTCCACCCATGAAAGGGAGCTTAATTTAATCATCCACATAAATATTGTTTCGTTTTATCACAACGCTTCAGTGTGGCTAGACTAGCTAGTGCCTCAAGCCGTGATTGAAATGCAACCGTCCAACTGACAGTCGGCGCCTCCACCTCTGCGCTATCATACGATATTGACTGAATGTAAGTTATATCTCAATGTAAACATTGTCAAATGCCGGTACGTCTCTAGAAATATGAAGCGACATCATGTATGTAAGGATGTTAGCTCTTTTAAGCACTTAGTTTGTGCATTACCATATTATTATCGCAAAAACTATTGCGTATTGCAGACAGGACCTTCGTTGTTTAGTTGTAAAGAACTCGACTACAGTCCCTGACATCGAGGTTTCGAATCCGGCCTTCGTTGTCCATGCTGTTTAGTTACAGTAAGGGCGAACCACTTGTCCGGGGACAAGTATTTATATATATATATATATATATATATATATATATATATATATATATATATGTGTGTGTGTGTGTGTGTGTGTGCGTGTGTGTGTGTGTGTGTGTGTGTACGTCCATAAAATAAGAGGTGATATTATGTATGTAAAGGTTTAAACTCCCTCAAGCATAGTACTTGCAGAAAACTACCTCGCAAAAAAGAAACATAATTCAATAATATATATAACATTTACATTATATATATATATATATATATATATATATATATATATGTACGAAGTTGTGTTGAAAAAGTACCGCAACTGGATGTGTTGTGATCCCTACGAGCCAAACAAAAGTGAGCGAGTTGTTTTACCATCTAACCTAATATCTTAGGAATATATAACTTGAATCAATGTTCCGTAACTATTGTATTTTTATCGCATCATTTCGCTTACACCTCCTCATTTTTAGATCATTCAGTTCTCAGCATTGGTGAACGAATGATGAAAGAACATCAACGTATTGAATCGACATCTTTATTCACCTTGTTCTGATCCATGTGGATTTCTTTCTTCCAAACTCAAGAGGAGATGACATCATAGATACCCGTTTCGAAACAGCTAATGCCACTAAGAAGGCCATAACATGTGGTTTGTTGTCTAGAATTTAAATAATTTGTTTGCGAAACCACATCACTTATAACTATGAAGCAAAAGTTTAGATAACATCCGATAACATTTAGATATCAATGGAAAAAGCGGATAAACCAAAATAATAGAATCAAATAAAATGATACAGTTTTTAATATTTCGTCTTCATAAGACTTGCTCAATAAAGATGATGCATTACAATCTTACCATACAAGTTCATTTAATTGTTTTATTTTGGAATATCTGTTATTTCATTCAATTCTAAATATCTAATAATACATGTATCTATTGTCCCTTATCTATCGTGATATTCTCAGAATGAATATCCGTAATATTCACTCGTGGGGTTCTAATCAACATTTCAGCAAACCTTTTAAGCACGTGACTGCCGTCTTGTTTACCAGTTCGTCTCTTCAACGTTGGCCAATTCCGCTGACAAACATAAAATCTTCCTTCAGTTGATAATAAAATTACAAATTTTACTATAAAGAAGGACAAACATATTAGTCTCATTTTTTTCGTTTCTTCTTTCCCTTTTTAGTCTTTCCACTTCGGAAATGCAACCGGGAACACGTTTTCTCCATCAGGGTGGACATTATCAAACGCAAATTGTGTTTACCAGACAAAGAACTGAAGATACGCTTCTCTTTTAACTTAATGTAGAGTAATAGCAAGGAAAGGGAATTAAGAGCCTTGCAAAAGAAGTATAAGTATAAAACACTAGTAAGAATGTGGCATAGAAAGCATGTGAAATAAAAATAAAATAAATAAATAACAATTAAAAAAAAATAATAGTGAGAATAATATTTAATAAAAAATGAACATGAATCAATGAACATTAATTGCAAGACACACTATCAGCTCCCCTCCCCCGCACTTCTCCCCTGAATGTATCCTTCAATCTCCCCATCTCCCCCCCCCCCTAAAAATGGTGCCGACCTAGGCTGACACTACAAACAATATTTGTAGAGTGAGAATCAGAATGGAGAATTAGAAGACTGAGGAGGGACAACACAAACCAGACCTCCACTAGAAGAGTGCGGAATGAAGAGGCTGATTGCCACCCGACTCTCAGTGAAGACCAATGGGCTTTACCAGCGAGTAATAAATAGTAAACGGCTGTTGCGATACTGCAAGATTATTTGCGGTGGTTATCGAAAACAGGTGGATAATACTGGAAATCTGGGGGGGGGGGTTAATTGTCACTCAGACTCCATGGAATAGCACGGGTTGTTGTCGGTGAGCAATCACTGACGATGACCTGTGTGAGAACTCCTAGTGAATACAAATAATAATAATAATAATAATAATAATAATAATAATAATAATAATAATAATAACATGAAGAACAATGGTTGACAAAACCAAGGAAAACATTAAATGTAGACTCTGTGGACAAAGAGCTGCAACGGTAAAATACATCATAAGTGAATGCAGCAAACTAGCCCAAAAGAATACAAAATAATACTTGTTCAGAACATTCGACAGTTAACAATTTTCCCAATTAATGTTTGTGGATGCGTGTTGTTTGACCCGGATATTTTATTTTACAACGTCCTTCCAAGGTAGTGCAAATTACAACTACATTTAAATGGCTAACCGAATAATTGAATTATCATGGTGGGGGGAGAACACCTTTTCGAATAAACGTCAATATCAAGTCTAGTAAAAAAAACTCGTGTATTTAGAGCAACATAACATATTTGTAGAAACAAAGAACCTATGGCGAACCTATGTATGATATTAACTAATCACGTTGGGCGTAGGTGAATTGGACATATGTCCAGAGAAACTGGTTGACTTTTATTGCAATTAGAAATGTTAGTTTTGATGGATGATTGAACAATGTTTAATAGATAGGCGTTGTTTTTTATTTACTTAATTAATTAAGATTAGTAAAAATAAATATGGTCTGTTCATTGCCATAAAAATGTTGTACTACAAACTTTTATTATATATATATATATATATATATATATATATATATATATATATATATATATATATATATATGCATGGGAAAAAAGAAACAATGTTTCAGACAATATGTAAAAATAAAAATGGAATAAAGAATAAGAAATTCAACAACTAACAAAAATAAACTCAAAAACTCATGTTGTAAAGTTCCACCGAGATATTTCGGCCGTAGATACGACCATTTTCGATCAGTTAATAAACTTTATTTCAAAACGGAAAAGTTTTCAAATTTATACAGAGAATGCGATTGGAAGGAAATGTCACGTGCAGAGAACAACAAAAAGGGGAGAAAAAGGAATGCGAGGAATTTTATGAAAAGAGAAAGAAAAAGATGAAGAAGAGGAAGAAAAAGAAAGAGATACCAATCAACCAGTATCTTTAGAACGTCAGTTGAAGAAGGCGAAACGAAGAAGAAGAGAAAGCGAGAGCAAACGTGAGACAGGGTAAATCGACATCCCATACGATCAAGGAACAATTCTGTAAGACTTTGATCATCTTTCTATTTGATAAATTGGATCAGCATCTTTTGTTAGATAATGGCAACTTAAATGTGGAGTGAGCTGTCCTACCACCATGAAGAAGAGTGGCTGCAATGCCTGATAATGTCACTGCCACAGCTATTTTGCCTTCTGACCTAACTTTAGCAAGAATTAATTTGGTAACAAATGTCTTTCCTGTACCTCCGGGTGCATCAAGGAATATAAGGCCACGTTGCTGATCTTCTACAGTATTACAATGAAACATTCAGTCTGGCACTTTCGGTTGACTCGGTGGAATTAATGGAAATTCTTCAATTATTAGTGTCCAAGTGAAGTTTTAAATGCAGAAGTATCCTTATTTATTACAATAAAATGCAAGGATCTAGTTTTTTGAAAATTTGTTTTTCATAGTCGATAATTGAAATCCCATTTGAAAAAAGTATTTGCTTAATTTATAAACGAAAAAAAAAACAGTTCGGTTCAAATAGTGTAGAAGTCACATATTTGTTTGTTTTAAAAATAAGTGAATTTGAATATTTGTTTCTCATAGTCTATAATTGAAATCGCATTAAAAAAAAAGTATTTACTTCGTTTATAAAAAAAAACAGTTCGGTTCAAATAGTGTAGAAGTCACATATTTGTTTGGTTTTAAAATAAGTGAATTTGAATATTTGTTTCTCATAGTCTATAATTGAAATCGCATTAAAAAAAAAGTATTTACTTAGTTTATAAAAAAAATAGTTCGGTTCAAATAGTGTAGAAGTCACATATTTGTTTGGTTTTAAAATAAGTGAAAGGTATAATTATAGGTATAAAATGATTCTTGAGTTTAGAGTTGATATTTTATAATTTTGTTATTATGTAATCGGTGTCCGTTATGTTAAATAAAGAAAGAAATTAAAAAGTAAGTGTACACTGAAGTATCCCCCCTTGCGAAATATAAAAGTTATTTGGAATATTGTTTAGTATGTATTATAATATAATATGTTTGATGTGTATTCTTTGTGCAGAATAAATTATACTGTAGTTATATCCGTAACTGGCTGCAGTTCGTAATGTGACACCACCAGTATTTCTCAACTTGTTACTAACGTTAACTGATCTGACTGTGGCGTGTGAAGAGTAAAGTAATGGAAAACTGTCAGTATTACATATTAAATCGAATAATGTAGGGAACCGTTAGGTTCAAATTATGTAGAAGGAAGAAATGGTTTACTTTATGTCAGAACTGTACTAATTTATTTATTATTACAATGAAGGTGAATAAATTGTAGTGTTTGTGATTGTCATTGTGTTCAGTTTAATTTAATCTGTTATTCGCTAACGTGAAAATGCTACGAAGAAAGAATAAGAGAATGTCAATCGCTTAATCTGTAACCGGGTTTTTTTTCTGAACATATTACGTTAGTATTGTAGCAGAAATAATTTGAACTGAAGTAGATTAATGTATAACGGAAATAGCATAACAGGAACGGTGTATTACCTGACGAAAAGTTAGATCGGTAAGGGGAATCGGTATAATTTTTTAAGCGTAGTGAATCTGGCAGGCGTTTCGTGAACTGAAGTAGCTGGATTAGGCTGAGAGTAGACGATTGCGTAACATTATTTGGCGGAAGTGACGTAGTAAGATCTATTGAAGTAGGCGTCTGTTATATTTTCTGTGCAACGTATGCTACTTTGTGGTGAGGTGAAGGCATACTTAACGTAAATAAGAAGGTGTAAAATGTGTGAAAGTATCCATTGTGTATTTGTTCCCGGTGTAGACTGGTAGCGTGGGAGGAGTAAAATGTTAGAGAGAAATGTTCTTGCTACTAACTGTATGGTGTCTGTTCTGGGGAGAGTGACTGATGGTGGAACGAAAGTAATAATTTGCCCGAGGTGGATGTAAGAGTCTAGAGTTTGCTAAGAACACGCTTGAGCGAATAAGCTTGATGTTGTAGTGATTGTAGTAACCTATTGAGTTCGAGTTTATTTTCCTATTCGACGCGAAGGTAGAGGGGAAAAACGTCTCTACTTTAGAGAAGATATCATTTTTTGATTGAATATAAATAAATGTTGCATATTTTTCGATGCTTGATTGAATTGTTCGAAAATGGACATTATTTGAATCTTGGACGGTACAGGTACTGCTACTAATAATACCGTGTTACCACTACTACAACTAGTACTATACCTACTATTACTACTACTACTACTACTACTACTACTACTAAGACTACTACTACTAATAATAATCTTATGAAGTAGAAGAAGAAGAAGAAGAGTAAGCAGCAGCAGTAAATGGCGATCATTAAAAGTAGTCGCTTTTAAATTCAACGACGTTTTAAACCCTTATTGTGTGATGAAGATACGTTCGATTCTACTCGAATGTTGATCAGTGTTACGCACCGACCAGAGTACTACAAAAGAGTTTCACGGTTCAATCGATTGATGGCCAGCCATTTAGGTATGATTTGCATCGAACTGAATGAATCGGTGACACTTTTGATGGTCGCCATCTTGTGCGTTTAGAATTTGTAATTACGAAAGCATGTGCGAATGCTCATTTTAAAATATCGACCCAAGAGACAACAACTTGAAGAGAAAATCAGAAAAGCCGTCTACCTCACCCGTCTCATTATCCGTTCATCCCGCCACTTCAACAAAATGCTTGGTTTTGTTTGTGTCTTATCAGCATGGCGCATACCATCGCTTTAAACATCAAATACACAATTGTCGGTGAAGCAATAAACAAAGCGGGAACAGGTAGCTTAACACGCAAAGGTTATGAATAGTCTCATTTGGAGGTGGGATTATTAAGTGCATACAAACATTAACGCACACGCACACACAGAACGCAATCTGTTTATAACCGTGTATTTTACGTGCTTATAAAGCAGCTTCGTTCTTTGTCGAATGAGCATCATGCACACACACACTTCTCATACATACACACTCACACACATAGAAATACACACATATACATGGTGCTTGGAAGATTGATGACGTAACTTCGTGATTATTATCTATATGTGTAAATAATTAAAGCGTTCAAACACCTATAATTAAATAAACGCTTGGTTTTTCGGGGTTTTTTAAGCCATTGAAACAAATGCCGATCAACATTTTTTATTGTAAACATTTAACACGTAAATTAGCAATGAAGTCCTATTACAAAAGCAACCCCCATAAATAATGAGGCTCATTAACGCATACAGAATAAAATCTGTACACGATTTTCAAAGCCCTATATATATTATCGATTTATGTTAGGCTCATGAAATTCGTTTTAATAGTAGGACATGTATGATGGTTAACTTTTGGAATATATCTAACATTGACATTCATTTCTGAAAGTATATTATATATCATGTTGCGTTTCTGTTGCTGACACTTATGTTTGTTTGGGTTATACAATTAAAAAAACGATTCATTACTTTCCAGGGAAAGAAATAAACAAAGAAAGCCGCAACGTTAATAGTAAGACTTCTACAGAATTGAACGTGTGCCTCCGAAAGAGGGTCACTTGAAATAGGTTGAAATCATTTGTACAAATACAGCGTTCTATCAACGTGTGGCTCGTTAGTAAAACATGCAAATATGACACGCACCTTAGGTGGTCTTGTTTTGCACTTTTTGATTATGTATCACTTTTATTTTTCAATTTATTGTTTTCTCTGTTTATCCCCAGCCCCGTTCACTAAATTAACCGTTTATTTAATAATATTACCGACGAGACATGAGAATCAATATATATGTATATATATATATATATATATATATATATATATATATATATATATACATACATATATATATATATATATATATATATATACTACACCCCTTCATCTCTCCACCATGTCAACCCTAAACTCCGATGTACTTGCATGACATGTTTCTTAAAACTATCATCATGAGGAAGTCTTACAATAAATACGAAACGTTGATGTATATATAAACAACTATCTCTTGGTTTTTCCTTTTTCATTTCCCATTACGCCGGATTACTCTCATCCGTCCTTTCTCATATATATATATATATATATATATATATATATATATATATATATATATATATATATATATATAAATGTAAAGTTGGTTTGTTCGTTTCCCATGGAAATATACTTCCACTTTACCATTACCACTGAAATTTTTTTTATAGCAAATCCTTACATCCGAGCTATGTTTTTATGTTATTAACATAATTCTTACTTTACACGTAAAAAAACACTTTTTATTACAATTCGTTCCTACTAAGTTGCACTTCCCGTTTACAATCCGTTTCTGCGAATCTGCAATACCAACTTCACTTCCGGATTGACCTTCCTCCTCCCGCTGTCACGGATCTACTTCATACGTAAAAAGTGTTTTCCTTATTCGTTATTTGTTTCTCTAAACAAACGTTTACACTAATACTTACCTAACAAACGTGCGTTTATTTCATTTCCTCTCTACTTCGAAGTTTTTAAAACCCGCTTCCTTCCTCATTTTCTTCCCTTTAATCATGCTTCATCTCTAAAAAAAAACAACACTACTTGCATTTCTTACACAACCCTTACTCGCGCGTTATAATTGATTGTTTATTTTAAAACCAGTTATCTTTATAAACTTATTAATTCCTACTGTTTTATTTTTACAGGTAAGATTTAATACATAAACCACGTGCTTTAAGTTCATTTCGCATCTACTCATTTTTTTGACTTTAACCATGCTTCCTCTCTAAAAAAAAAAACTCAACGTGCGTTAATTTCATTTCCTCTTTACTTCGATGTTTTTAAAACCTGCTTCCTTCATTATTTTCTTCCCTTTAATCATGCTTCATCTCTAAAAAAACAAAAACAACACTACTTGCATTTCTTACACAACCCTTACTCGCGCGTTATAATTGATTGTTTATTTTAAAACCAGTTACCTTTATAAAATTATTCATTCCTACTGTTTCATTTTTACAGGTAGGATTTAATACATAACCCACGTGCTTTAATTTCATTTCGCATTTACTCATTTTTTAGACTTTAACCATCCTTCAGGTACGATTTAATACTTAACAGACGTGCTTTAATTTCATTTCGTATCTACTTCGTTGTTTTTTAAACCTGCCTTCTTCCTCATTTTCTTACTTTTAACATGCTTCATCTATAAAAAAAACCATACTTGCATTTCTTCGACAACCCTGAAGCGGGTTATAATTGATTGTTTTTTTAAATCCATTTACCTTTATACAATTATTCTCTCCTACTGTTACATTTATACAGGTAAACATCCCCCCCCCCCGAAGATCAAACTTAGGTCGTCATACTCGCCGTGCAGAAACAAGGCGTCAATTACTTGCAAATCAAACTCATGAACAACTGGCATCTGACAACCAACAAGCTAGACAAAGGATGATTCAAGTACGTGCGAATGAATCAGCACAGCGACGTGCAGCCAGACTTGGAGAGGAACGGTTGCGGGTACAACAATCCCGCCAGGCATCTTCAGATCTGCTTCGTTCACAACGTAGCGAACGCGAGAGGCTGAGACTAGCAAATCGGCGTCAAACAAGGCTCCATGCTCAACAATCCCTGGATTGGGATCGCCTAGCATTTCATTACAACCCTCATGAGGATTATAGTTTAAGCCACCATGTTCACATAGGCACTATGACTGAAGTGTGTCCCTATTGCAAAGCTCTGAAAATTAAGGGAGAAACTAAAGGATTGTGGTGTGCCGCAGGGAAAATTAAACTACCTCAACTGCCAGATCAACCAGAACCATTAACAACCGGATAATCTCTTCATCTACACTGAAACGGGAACCACTAAGAATACTGTGTATCCACAAGTATTGGAAAATTAAACCATTCATATTAAATGGCAACTTAAGGAACTGGATCAAAATGAACTCCAAAAGGCCACCTCTTCATTTCAACTAACAGCCACATCAACGCGTGGCCGGGTACAGCTAGTATATATATATATATATATATATATATATATATATATATATATATATATATATGTATATATATATATAAATATATATGTTTACTAAAATTTACTTATATATATAGGGTTCGAATGTTAGCATTTTATTGGGAGAAAGTCACAATGTTTTATTCCGAATAGTTGAGATACGAACATTTTATTTTAGATGTATATATATATATATATATATATATATATATATATATTATTTGTTTATTTTACAATTAACTAAGATTCATCAGAGTTTAACTAATACATTCAAATAAGTTTAAGGTAACACCGACAAAAGAATGATTTCTTACATGATTTCCGTCCAGCAAACCGTCAGTTCTTATTATTTACAAAGTGAGCGTCTCGTTTCTTAAAAAAAAATGTTGCTTGATTTCTTATTATATTCACCAATAAGTAATCTCCGTTTACTTACAAACAATATTGTTACTAAATTCGTATTTTAATTCATATTGCTTTTTTAATGGGGGTTTATTTGGATAATCTACGGAGCTTAATATATATATATATATATATATATATATATATATATATATATATATATATATATATATATATATATATATATATATTCAAATTAATTCCTATGTATGTAGACATGTATTTGTAAAAGCGTTTAGTCGTTATGCCCACACGTACCGACAGACGCACGTGCATCAGCACGGGTGACTTACTGTTTGCATAGGAACATGTATTTTGATGCGTAGAAAATCAATTCACAAAGAAGATAACCATATATTTTTCAGTTCATGATTGATAAATTTAGTTTAACATTTTGAAAGAACATTTTTTTTTTCAAAATGTACAAATGGGAAACTGTAACAAGCCAAGCTCGCATTTAAGAAACTTACTCCACCTTTTCATTTGTTCGATTAGTCTGCGATCCATTAGATAAGAAATTGACTTGAATCCAAATGCCATTTTTTCAACTCCAAACTCATGCTAATGAAAGTTATCTTAACATTAAATCAAGTTTTAAAAACTTTTACAAAATCAATAAAATGATGAAGAATTACAACATATGATGAGGAATTTATAGAGACGCTTCCAAGAATGGGAACTCCGCTAGAGTAATGGTATGGAACGCCAAATGGAACTGTTTTGTTCGGTTTGTTTATTTCTTGACCAATCAACCCATTTTGGCTCGGAGCAGAGTGTAGTGTCTGTTTAGATAGAACACTTTATGTTTTCTGTACTCAGTAAAAGAGAAACCCATCGAGATTAAAGCATTCTGAACTTTCGTTCCAAGCCAGAATGCGGCATTTTAGGCAGCTGAATTGTCCCCACACTAAAGACCGACATTGTGTCCCACTCTGTCTTCGTGATGAGGCAAATAAATGAAACATCTTTAAGGATAGGTTTAATACCGAAACACTATTCTGATTAATTGTATAATTAATTCAAATAAAGTTTCTGTTTTTTTTATAGCTAGAGAAAATTATGAATTCATAATCAGATAGGATTTGAAATCGGAATGCCCGATTCCAGAGTTTATGAGTGTATCTATAACAAGTTCAGAAGTTTATCTATTACAAGGTCAGGAGTGTATCTATTACAAGAATCGTTAACGCCTGGAACATTTTTTTGGGGGGGTGTCTGTTTGATTGCACATACACCATCTTAAGTTCAGTTCATGCCGATAAACTATATTGTAAACAATTAGTTAATACAAGTTGCAGATTCATAATTGTCTCAAAAGTAGTAGAGTGTAAATAATCGCATTCAATCAGATCGGAGTTGAATTCGGCAAAGCCGATTCAATATGCCGTTACGGTATCGATGGGACAAAGAAGCTATTCGATAGAAGAATTATGTGAAATGTCATGTGGGATATTTTTTCCTATCATGTCGTATGACAGATCAACTCGTTTACGGTTATTTGATGCTAAGCTACGAGATCGATTTCATTTCATTGAATACCACTTATTTAACATATTACATGAGTTTAGAACATCTCTAAGACTTGTGGTTAAGCAAAAGGAGGGCTTAATAAAACATGTAAATTCAGGGAATCTTGCTTCATTGATGTCTTATGACTCTGGATTAAATTTAATGCAACTCTGAAATATTTTAATTTTCAAACTGAAGGTTGTGTCTATATTATGCTAATAACCCCCTTTAAAATACTTCAAAAACCTTGATTTTGAGGAATATTTATTAATTGATGTCTAATGTATATTGTAAAAATTTCACTTCATTCTTAATTTTCACAAAGCTTTTCGTCTTCGTTTTTACTCGTTTTGCATTAACCTTAATTAATTATAACCCACATTAATACCCGTTATGTCTAGCGGCTATGTTCCAAAATTCATAATGATCAGTTAATTAGTTTAAACTCACTCCCGTACATACACATATATCAACATATACAAATAGCTAACTTTGAATAAATAGTCATATAAAACTGTCTATAACATCTGTATAACATTTAGAAAAGAAATAATGTTTCTATGTGAACAACGAAGGTTTTCGTAAGGAAATCAAAATGGTTTCTGAAACATTTACTTACGTTCACGTTGAAACAAGGTGATAACATATCTTCATAATAAAAAGCCTTCTTGATAAGACTAGATTTAATAAATACAACTTCATCAGACAATTTTCAGTCGAAGACAAACTGATAATGTTAACTTATGTAAGTATTTATCAAATTAATGTAACAGTACTAGCATGACCACGTGACATTTTCACGGTGGCTTTACTACTATTACCTTCTTTTCTTTCTTACACTAAAAATGTTTGCCAGCTAAATATTTTTGGAATAAATAAAACAAACGTTTTAAGGTTGGAATAAGTTTATTCATTATAACAATCTAAATTATTTCAAGGTTAATAGTCTTTTTTTAATGAATATTTAAATATTTTTTGAATAAATAAAACAAACGTTTTATGGATGGAATAAGTTTATTTATCATAACAATCTAAATTATTTAAAGGTTAAAAGTCTTTTTTTAATGAATATTTAAATATTTTTTGAATAAATAAAACAAACGTTTTAAGGTTGGAATAAGTTTATTTATCATAACAATCTAAATTATTTAAAAGTAAATAGTCTTTTTTAATGAACATTTACATATTTCTCGTGTAGCTTGTAATAAATTTGAACTGAAAATGTGGTTTTTATTCCAACTTTACTAATGAAACTCAATTTTGTAAACAAAGTTAGCCCCTCCTGACACAAGTGTCTAAGATCCTTTTAGACCTCACGTTATTTAGATTATGAATAACTGTTTATGTATTTATATTCAAAAAGTTATGAAAGAAAAGTTAGTTCATTGATATAATTAAAATATTAGTTGTTTGTTTGTTATAAAAATAAATTTGGAAAACTTCGAAATTTCATATAAGCGAGTGTTAATTGAATATATTAATATTATTTGAAAATACTAATATATTAACAAATAAATAATAATGAGAAATCAACTTATTTAGATTATACATAATCGATTATTAATTTATCCTCAAAAAGTTATGAAAGAAAAGTAAGTTTCATGATATGACTAAAATATTAATTGTCTCTTTTTTATAAAAAATTAACTTGGAAAAGTTAGAAATTTCATATAAGCGAGTGTAAATTGAATATTCATTTTTAGAATTGCTTAAAGTACCTAAATTTCATGGGAATCTCAATAATATGAAATATTGATTCGTTATTGGTCCTCCGATTTATAAAATCGGGAGACCTATGTTTTGAGGCATTTCCGTCCGTCCGTCCGTCCGTCTGTCCATCCGTCCGTCCGTCTGTCCGTCCGTCCGTCCGGATTTTTCTCCGCAACCATCCATTGAATATCTCTGAAATTTTGCATGAAGTTGTAACTTTTGTCAGGTTAGAAAGTGACATTCTCTGATTTTTGAAAAAAAAACTGGTTAGCCCCCCAGGGAGTCAAAAGGCCCCAAAATGGCAAAAAATAACATTTTTGCCCCATAACATTTCATCCATCCATTCAATTTCTCTGAAACTTGGCAAAAACGTGGAGGCAATGATTCCTAATAGAAAATAAGTATCGTTGACCTTGGAAAACATCTGGTTTGCGCCCCCAGGGGGTCAAAAGACCCCTAAAATGGCAAAAAATGAGCCTTTTCTTCCATAACGTTTGATTTATCCATTCAATTTTTCTGAAACTTGGCCAAAATGTAGAGGCAATTGTTTTGGATATAAAATGAGCATCCTTGATCTCGGAAAAATTCGTCTTCGCGCCCCCAGGAAGGGAAAGGGGGGGGTCAAAACTGCCCCAAATTGCCCAAATTTATTGCATTTAACACTCACTACATCGTGTCACATACAGAGGGGGACCACGCATGCCCGGCCTATTAAGGATTTATATTTCAAGAAAAGAAAATCATAATATTTGTTTAAAACGTATTTTTCATAAAAAAATGGCATTTAATATTTATTTTACTATTACAAAATTTGTAACAAAAATTATCATTATTTTTAATCAAGGCGCTTTTGTTTTTATGAATACGTGTGTATATGTATATATGTATATATATATATATATGTGTATAGGTTTGTATGTATATCTGTATGTATTTTATATGTTCATTTGTATGTATGTGTGATTATGTTCACGTGATTATGTTCATGTGGTTGCATGCATGTGCTTTTTGTACACTTCATGTCCGATTGTATGGGATACTCAATGACGTAGGGAGCAGTAGCGTACTGCCGCGAGCGGATGGGGGCAGCACTGCATCTATGCATATATATACCTATTTATCCCCATTTTTAAATTATATTTTATATTTTCCATTTCCTATTTTTCTGTTTTTTTATTTCTCACTTTCTATTGTTTATTCACTATTTATTTTTATTAATCCACTCTGTATCTGCTTAAACATCTTGTCCATATTTTGACAACCTACACTGTCAATTTATTTTATAGAATGACAATTAGTTCAAAATCCTTCAGCACCGGGTTCCTCTACAAATATATTTATTGAAACCTTAAGGCTTTTTAAAGACATCATAAGAACACACTTTTCCTTTTTTCGTATGTTTGATTAACTAGCGACACCAGATCTTCCATTTTTCTATCACTCCCATAACCCCCCGGCCCCATTTTCCCACCCAAGTTTTTTAGTTTTTTATCTAATCACAGCCATGTTCCCTTTTTCCCCGCCATCAGTCTAATCATCTTAGCAAAATCTTCCTCGAGTTCTTGCCTTTGAAGCCTATCTGCATTCAATCTAAATTTTAAACCCAACTGGTAAGCACTGTAACAATAGGTTCTATTTTTACAGTGCTGACCAGTAACTAAAACATTTCTTGACTCGGCCATCCTGGATTTGATTTCTTCTCTTCCCTCCTCTGCCTAAATATCATTAACCCCCTCCCTCACTCGTAGGATTGCCCTCCCTTCTCGTTCTTTTTTGCTTTTTTCTCTTCGTTTTTTCTTTTTGTCTTTTTTTCCTTTTTGTTCCTTCTTCTCTTGGGTTCCTACCTCCCTCATAAGTTCTTTTTATTTTATCCTGTATTCTTCTCTCTCTCCTTCTTTCACATATCCCACAATTCCAAGTAAGTTTCATACTTTACAACACTTCGTCTTATTCTTTATTGAGAAGTGGTTCGTTGCTTTTGCCTTTGAATCTGCTTATTTGAAAACAGGAAGAATTGCGTTTTTTTAATATAGCCAATTTTATCTGATCCCCCTCTAAGGACTGCGGACTTGGGTGGAATCGTCGTCGTTGAATTTTCATACAGATTCCTCTGGATTTACCAATTACATTTGAACCCCATACCACTTGGATTTCCGTTTTTGGTGACATTCATTTGCATTGAAACACACCCGTTTGAACTTTTAACACTAAAAAAAAAAACATTTTTTAAATTTCGAATATTGACTGTCTTTATCTGTCAACTTATCAATCACTACCTCCTCTGATGATGAGATTTTAATCTTTGAAAAGCCTGGCTTAAGGAATGAAATTGAAAAAGAGAAGAAGAAATATTTTTATTTACTAAATGCTCCTTGTTCTGAAAAACTGAAATTATTGATTTGCTTCCATTTGCAGGTCTAATTATTTTTCATTGACTCATCATAATTTTGCTCTATCCAGTATATTGAGCTTTCCACACCTCACAATATGTCCAATTCTCTAAAAGTTACCTTTTAGTTATATGCATTTACACCCCCCCATATATATATATATATATATATATATATATATATATATATATATATATATATATATATATATATATAAAGAGGGAATGGGTTTTTGCGGGATATACCATGCTTTGAACTTTTGAATTGAATTTTGATTTGGCTTTTGCTTTCCCTAATTCCTTTCCATTCTTCTTCATTTATATATATATATATATATATATATATATATATATATATATATATATAGGGAGATAAGGAAGACAATAACAACAAGAGAATCAATTTAACATATATATATATATATATATATATATATATATATATAGGGCGATAAGGGAACCAATAGTAACAAGAGAATAAAGTTGATGAACAAGTCGTAACACACTGATTCATTACATTTGATCGTTTTCATGTACTGATACACAATACTTTATAATTGTTCTTATTCTTAATTTAGCAGTAATACAATTTAAGAAAAATACATTGACTGTACTCTAGAGCGGCCCGAACACTTTCCTTTCATTGGTTAGTACATCGATATGTAGGAGTTAGGGTTAAGGTTAGGTGCAACTCTTTTCCCTGGATCGCTCCTCTTACCGTCTATCCTCACCTGTAATGCAGAGTGTATTAGCAAGGAGCAATAAAATACTATTTCCGCGGATTGAACTCCGATCTCGCGGCCCATTATCGAACACTCTAACCATTATGTAAAATAGGCTGGTAATTTACCGATTAAAACGACAATTTTTTATTCAATTTATTATAATTTAAAGCAATACATTATTTTCAAGGTCAGTTCATGCGCAGAAAAGGAACATTTGAGAAACCTGCGCTGACGTATACTTCAGCTAATTGTTTATAAACAGAATCAATTGATCGATTATTTATTATATATTGTCCCGTTTGCATGATTGATTTTTACGCAGTGTTCTGCTCTTGCAAGTAAGTTCGTGCTCTCTCAGTTTCGAATACACTATTATCTCCCCCAATTTCGAAAAATCCTGCCCTGAAACGACCTTTGCCTTCAACCATCTAACACGGTCGTCGATATGTGGCGTAATTACCATCGAACAGTTCATAACAATGATCCAACGTCTTAAACGTTTAATCGCCCATCACTGGCTTTGGATGTGCAGACAGCCACTCATTCACATTGCCGCTCAAGTGATTTTAATAATCGTTATTGGAAATATAACCTTTACTGGAATTATAATGGAGATTCAACCGTTCATTTGAAGGTTGGATTACGCTTTTTCGTCATGGACATTCACCAAGACTTCCGGATTCACGAACTATAAATTTATTGCTCATCCTTCATTCACTGATGACGTCACCGATACTGAGTGATAATTACTCTCTGATGTTATTATATATTAAGATTAAGGGGGTGAGAGACTTAAGACAACTGTCATTTGTCTAACGAGATCACGTGTTAAGCTAAAGATTTTGAAATCGTCAGTCAATAAATGCAGTTGGCGGTAAAGACGAATACTACAAGTGGTCATTGTAAGGAGTTCTACCTCGTGACTGCCTGCACAAAAGAACGATCGTTGTATTATATCGTACTTTATATGTATATCTAGTGGCTTTTATCTATTACCCACGTGTCAACAAGTAACTATTTTGAGATTAATTTCTCGTCGTTGTTGTAAGATATTTCGGAGAAACGTCAATGAAAAAAATTCAAACTATCAATATATTTTATTCTACTGTAACCAACTTGTCCGTTTGGATTACATCGCAGAATTGATTTCTATAAAACTTTCTACAATAATATTTTTCTAGGTTCGACAATTAAAATAACATTGTTTAACAAGGACTGTGACTTTTTTATGTAAATCGCCTCAGACAAGACATGCAACCACTTAATTTAAGGAGATGAATGAATACATTTCAAGGTCAAATCTAGTCAAAGATAAGGGTTATATGGATATATTCTGACTCAGAGAACAGCAATTATTCCCCTTTTGTCAAAAACATTGCACGAGGAATGTGAGGACTAAGAGACAACATAAGGAAAGCGAATGTAAATCCAATGTCTACTTTCTACTCTCCACATACTCGACTTACATCACTATTTAAAACAATGCAATCTTCTACCTATCATATATCAGTCAGATACGACCTAGGAATGAGTACTGCTGCCACACATGGGAGAGGGGCCGCTCAGAAGAATGTTCCTGCCTCGACAGAGTACAACATCGAATTCGCAATCTATTGTTCTTTACATCCCATTTCCCACATAAAATACGTTGTTTGTATTTCTCTACACTATAGCAATTTCATTAAATGTGCTCGGCTGAGCTTCAATCCTCGGTTCCTCCCTGAAAGACGTCCGCAGCAAGAAGGCGTCTTACTATGACACCTACAAGGATCTTTCATTTTTTTTTCATCTCGTGTGCTTAACATCAAATGGAACTTGCATTAACAGAGTTTCTCTCCAAAGAACTTCCTATCCGTGGAACACTATATCAGTGGACTGCCTTCAAATCCAAAATTACAAAATATTTCTCATAAACCATCATCATAAATAATCGAATTGTGTTCATTCAATTCATCAATTTCAATTCTCTCATGAGATTCTTCATCATTCAACTGACAATCTACTCATCTTATTAAACCTTAACCTCGAGTGGCTTTTGGCCTTGGTAATCGGTGACTAATTAGTAAATAGAGAATCGCACTTTCTCATAAAACGTAACATATGCACACCCAATCAGAGCGTTTCTTAGACCTAAGCCCCCCCTTCTCTTTTATGTGTACTCTGTCCAGTCGTTACGACACAACGAACTGTTCGTTGATTGCTGCACGAAACTAGAATCACATCCTATCAATTCAATTTTTGTCATTCACATATCGCTGGAAAATATAGAAACCTCAATGTTTCCACAGATATGTGTAACATATCTGTTGTGGACCTAGGTAAGACCGAATGAATGACACAGGAACACATGGTTTAAATGAACAAAGGTATATATTATATAATAGAAAGAAAGAGATACAAGGTGATGGTGCTCTCAACCGCTATTGCCGGTTTGCCGGGGAAGAAGAGAACAAGTGTCACGTGCTTCCCGTATTTATAAGGTGGACGAGTCCATTAGTTCTCCGTAGGTAGGTACGGCACCATAACACCCCCCTTCCAAGCCTTACCTCCTCAGGAGTCTTAATAACATTTCCTTTTCGGATCTATCTCTAGGTAGTCCGGAGCCATTCGTTTTCTTTTTGGTTGTCGTTTACGTATGACTACCTGAGGTGCTGGTAAGTTGAAGGTGTCATATATCACGTCCATCACGTCTTCTCCGTGTGGGGCGCTGTCAGTGTCATCTGACAGTCTTTTTCTGATCTGATTTAGATGTCTCTTATGCGAGAACCGTGGTCCTTTTATGATATAGACCATCGATCTGATCCTCTTTTCAATTGTACCGGGTTTCCAGAACGATGCATTGTTTTTGAACATCTTAAAATATACCCTATCTCCTGGGTTGTATTTTTTCCTCGGTACCGTAGAGATTCGGTCATAATTATTATGTTTAGGTAATAATTTATCAAACACGGACTTCACATTCCGCGCAAACATCATCTCTGCGGGGGATAATGATGATGCTATGTTCATGTTTTTTGTAATTCTATATACTTGTAAGAATTGTTGTACAGCCTTCTCCTTAGGAGTATCACCGGCCTTTTTTAATGCTCTTTTTAATGTGTCTACGAAGCGTTCCGCCTGGCCGTTTGACCTAGGATGATACGGGGGCGTCGTTATATGTCTGATTTGAAACGTCGCGCAGAACTCCTCAAAATCTGATGACGTGAACTGCGTCCCATTATCACTCACCAAACAATCCACTACCCCAAAACGGGCAAATAGTTCATGTAGGAATCTTATCGTAACCTCTGACGTGGGACTCTTGCAACGTAGTACCTCGGGCCACTTTGAAAAACTGTCGACTACGATTAAGTAGTAAAATCCTTCCAATGGTCCCGCGAAATCCACGTGAATTCTTTCCCACGGACGGTCGGTCTTTGGCCATGGGCTATGCTTTATATGCGGTGCTTTTGCCGCTAAGGCACAGCCTTTACACAGCTTTACTGCTTTTTCAATGTCGTTGTCCATACCTGGCCAGTACACAAAACTCCTCATTAACCCCTTCATCCTGGTTATCCCTGGATGGCCAACATGAAAATCTTTCAGAATTTGCTTTCGTAGTTTTTCTGGGATGACCACCCTTTCGTTATGCATGAGTACGTCATCACAGAGTAAGAAACTCTTTGCCGCATGTAAATCCTTATCTACCAATTTCATTTTTGTTCTGGTGATAAATCCTCTTGAGCTTCTTTTTTTTATCTCGTATAGTGTCACCGGGAGCTCTCTCACTGCGTTGCACAAAATCTCTTTAAAATCTCCTTCTGTTTGAAGAGACGCAATCACTGTGTCTTCTAGAGTCACTCTCTGTTTTGGCACTAATCTCGACAATCCATCTGCATGATAGATTTTATTTGAATGCAAATGTTGCATTTTAAAGTTGTAGTTTAATAAGATAGTTCCCCATCTTTGTAGTCTATTAGCTGTATATACAGGTAGGCCTTTTTTAGATCCATAAATTGTAATTAGCGGCTTATGGTCTGTCTGTAAGGTAAATTGTCTACCATGTATGTATCGGTGAAACTTTGTTACTGCAAATATTATTGCTAGGTCTTCTTTCTCGATTTGAGAATACTGTTTTTCCGCTGGGAGCAAGGTCTTTGATGCATGTGCAATGGGTTTATGGGTTCCATCAGGCATTTTGTGTAGGATACATGCTCCTAAACCATATGAACTAGCGTCGCTAGCTACGATTATGTCCAATTCTGGGTTGTAATGTGTTAGAAATAACTCTGACGTAAGTCTTTCTATGATTTTATTAAATGCATCCTGACATTCAGGTGTCCATACCCAAGCTTTATCTTTTTTTAATAGCTCATTTAATGGAGCACGCAAATTATGCATTTCTGGGATAACAGCCTGGTAGTAATTTGCTAGGCCCAGAAAACTCTGTAATGTCATGACGTTTTCTGGCGCCGGCATGTTTTTTATTGCGGAAACCCTTTCTGGGTCTGGTCTTCTGCCGTCCTTGTCGATCACATGAACCAGATATTTTATTTCCTCCAGGAAAAAATCACATTTTTCTTCTTTTACTTTGAACCCATAATCTTGGATCTCGCAAACACTTGATTTGCATGTTTTTGGTGTTGTTCGATATCTTTGCTGTTAATCAAGATGTCATCGAGATACGCTATTGCGAAATCCAGTCCGCCCAGCATTGTGTCCATTACTTGTTGGAAAATGGCTGGCACGACCTTAACTCCGAACGCTAATCTTTCGAATTTATATAAACCACGATGTGTGTTTATACATAACAGCTTAGAACAATCTTTATCCACCAGTATTTGTAGGTATGCCTCACTTAGGTCTATTTTTGAAAAAAATCTTCCTCCATTTAAGCTTGCAAACACTTCTTCCGGGGTATGGAGTGGGTAGTGATAGTCCGCGAGGGCAGTATTCAGTCCTGTTGAAAAATCTGCACATACACGAATCTCATTAGATTTTTTCTTTACATAAACCGTGGGTGCTGCCCACTGGCTGTGTTATACTTTTGATAAAATACCCATCTTTACCAGTCGGTCTAATTCAGCGTTTTTTTTCAATCGAGGCGAAGGGTACTTTCCTTTCTTTTTAAATACCGGCAGTACATTTTCTTTTAGACGGAATTTTGCAGTCATTTTAGTGCAGCATCCAAGACCGCCAGAAAAAACCTCTGCCAACGATTTTTTTAATTCTCGTTGTAGTTTTTCCGATTCTGTTGCGCGACTATTTATTTTTTTACAAAATGTATTTATCGGCAACTTCCATAAATCAAATGCCTGCATAAAATCTGAACCAAAAAGATTATTCGAATCCTTCAGTACCAGTAGTTTGAGTTTTTTAATATTTCCCATTAGGGACACATTTGTGATTAATTCTCCTTCAAATGTAATTCTTTCACCAGTAACTGTGCTTGCCAGCCTGTATGTTCTTGATAGAGTAGGTTTATTTAATCTCCTCCATGTATGTAAATTTATAATGGAAACGTCTGAACCAGAATCCAATTGCGATTTTATATTTTTATCCAGGATTTTCACCTGTACATATTTTCTTATGTTCATGCATTTTTCCTTCTTTGTCCTAGTGGCTTGAATCCGCATTTTATTTCCTCTGCCCGTTCTGCAGTGCGAACTTTTATGTCCAACTTTTTTGCATTTCATACAGGTTTTAAAACGGAATGGGCAATCATTTTACCAATGTGGATTACCACAGCGTTACCAAGGGCTTGGTGGCAATTTATTAATTTTTTTACTGGTTTGGTTTGTCTTTGTTTCATCAAAATTATTATTTCTTATTTTTCTATAAGGTTGAGCTTTTGTTTTTTGATGTACCTTTTTATATGCGCAATGCCGGACAATTCAATGTCTTTTGAGTCCTGTTTTACATTTACAAATGTTTGACAGTCCTTAGCCAACTTTTGCAGCGTAAGGCTTGGTTCATTCTCGAATTTATTTAGAACTCTACGCCTTATCTCCGTGTCATTTCCTGAGATTAAACCTTGATCAAAAAGTAGACACTTGAAATTATCTGCACTTAATTCAGCTAGTTTAAAACCGTCACAATGCTTGTTCCCTATCGATGCAAAAGTAGCGTAATCTTCCTCGTCCTTCTTTACCAGGTTCATGCACTTCCATCGTTTGTGGAATAGTGTAGTTCTTGGACTAAACAGTTATGTCAATAAACCAACCGCTTCTATGAAAGTTAGCTCGCTAGTTTTCCGAGGCAAAATGAAATCCACGAATTTCGTATGTTCTGTGGTATTTAGTTTCGCATCACTCCAACTACCGCAGTCAATTTTATATAGGTCTTCATATCTTCGGAAATACTCTTCAAATGTATTATTTTCCGTGTATGAGTAATTATCAATACTGTTCCAAATTGCGTTCTGCGAAAACGTTTCGTCTTTTTCATTTTTTTGGTCACTGCGCGATATTGTTTGTATCAGAAATTCCAATCTTTCATCATACTCCTTTTTGTGTGATAAAACATTTTGGTTCTGTTCTAATAAAAGCTTTTGAAATCTTTCCTCAGTTTGTTGTTGCTGGGAGATTTGGAATTTCGCTAGTTCGGCGATTATAGACTTAATACCTCCTATATTCAACCATTTAGTTTCTGATTTTATTTAGAAAATTAATATTTTCTCATTATCTTATGATTTTATAAGAGTTCTTTTCTTTAAATTAGCGTTTGCTAGGCGCCGTTTTAATTATGAAAATATTATGAAACTTTTCCTTTTCTCTATATACGCGTATATTCACTTATTTTTATTTTTTATTTTGAAAATTAATATTTTCTCGTTATTTAATGAATTTACAAGAAGTTCTTTTCTTTAAATTAGCGCTGGCAAGACGCCCTTTTAGTTATGAAAAGATTATGTAATGTTCTTTTCTTATTTTTTTTTTTTTTTTTTTTTTTTGTCTGGTGCTTCGAACAGGCGTGTTCAGGCTTGCTGGTTGTTCAACTCGCCCTGGCTGATGTGAGGATCCTGTGAGACAAAGGAACCGCACCAGCATGTGCTTGCATGTGCACGATAGAATTGGTGTCGGCTTGCCTGCACGCCGTGTATCCGACAATTTGGGGTTGGTCCGGGATATTAGCGAGGTAGGCATCAAGAGAGCGCTTAAATTGTTCCACAGCAGCATTTTTTATATCCCGAATACACCTAGGCATGGCATTGAAGAGTTGTGACCCCTGTACAGGTAAGCTCGTTTCAAAAATGGTTCGTATTTTCCCACCAGTTTTTAGCGAGGGAACAATACAGTGCCTCCCGCGGCGTTCATTGTCTCGGGCTTGAATGTGGCCATTAATGTTCGGTACCTTTCCTTCCAATATCTTCCAGATGTAAATTATCCGGTACCTTTCACGTCGTCTTTGCAGCGAGAACATTTTTGTCTTCTTCAGACATGACCAGTAGTTCCGATCAGCTTGAATTTTCCGTAGAAAGGACCACTGAATGGCTTCAAGCTTTTGGATGAGCCTAGGGCTACTTGGGTTCCACAAGACAGAACAGTATTCCAAAACTGGAATGACCAAGGATTTATACAGCGTGACCATTGCACGATATTCTCTGGTTTTAAATGTCCTCAGGATCCAGGCAATGAGGTTCTTGGCTTTTTCCACAACTTTGTTTATTTGATTGCTAAAAAGACAATCACTAGACATAGATACACCGAGGTCCTTTACTTCTTGCTTTATGTTTATCATTTTTCCTGACGGAGTGTGGTATGATATCTCGCTTTTTAGCTGGTCGTTATTACCATAGCGGAGAAGCTCAAATTTGACGTCATTTAGCTCCATGTTATTGTCCTCCGTCCATTTGTAGATCTGATCGAGATCTGATCGAGATCCTTTTGAAACAACACAGCATCCTCGGGAGACCGAACGGATTTTGTGGCCCTTGTATCATCGGCGAATGACCTGACTATTGACATGGCGATATCTTCATCAATGTCCCCAATAAGGATTAGGAAGATTATGGGTCCCAATACACTTCCCTGGGGAACTCCAGAAATGACAGGTTGTGGCTTCGAGGTTGCACCATCAACCATAACTGTTTGGAGGCGGTTACTCAGGAAGGATTCGATCCATTTGAAGATGCTTCCACGAATGCCAAGATCAAATATTTTCTGCAGAACTATTTTGTGGTCAACTTTGTCAAAAGCTTTGGCAAAATCTAAGTAGACAACATCTGCATTAGCGCCATCATCAAGAATTGATAGAATGGTGTCAAACTGCTCAAGGAGTTAACTTAAACAAGATCTTCCAGATCTCATCCCATGCTGACTGTCATTGAACAGGTTATTTTCATTCATGTGTCTAACTATGTGTTTCCGTATGACTTTCTCAAAAAGTTTAATGAGGTGGGAGGTCAAAGCTATTGGTCTATAATTGGCAGCCACCGACTTGCTTCCACCTTTGTGAATGGGTGTAATAAGAGAATTCTTTAGTTTGCTTGGAACGACCTCTTCTTCAAGACTTTTCGTCCATAGAAATACGAGAGCATGGACCAAATGGGCCCTGCAGTTTTTCAGTAGTAATGCAGGAAAGCCGTCAGGACCCGCAGCAGCTGACGGAGAGAGTTCATCAATTGCAAGCTCAAAATCGGCTGCAGTTAGAGTAACAGTTGACAATATAGAACTTATATCAAAAGTGCGATTATGTGAAGCTTGACTGCTTTGCATTGGTTTGCTAAAAACGTCTGTGTATTGTTTTGACAAAATTTCTGCCATCTCAGTACTGTTACCAGTAAGAACACCATTCTGGTCCACCAATGGACCAACTTTTGTCTTGACTTTGGACTTTTTCTTGACATATGAAAAGAAATATTTTGAATTACTTTTAATGGAGTTGACAGCCTTTCCCTCCATAAAAGCGTTAGAGTCAGCAAAAGACTTCTGCAGTTTCCTTTCAATATCCAAACATTCCTTGGACAGTTTGGAAATAACAGAAGGCGATGACACTTTCAAAAGACGCTTTTTTATCTTCCGTCTTCTTTTAGAAAGTGAGTGACGGTATCTTACCACCTTGGGCGTTCTTTTCTCGCATTCTGATTTACGCAATGGCACATGCTTGCAGCAGGCAGTGTAGACAATTAAATAAAAAGTGTCCAGCATTGCAGATGCACCCATGTCTCTTAATGAGTCTTCCCAATCAGCATGGCTTAGTTCCTCTGAAAGAGCAGTCCAATCGACTTCCTCGCTGAAAAAGTTTAGTGCATTGAACATTGTTCTTGATGCACGATTATTCAATACCTCACTTTTATATTTAACTTTATATGTTGATTGAAGCTGGATGAGACTGTGGTGAGATGTGCTTTGCAGTAAGGGTACATTGATGCTCTCATGAATCAAATCAGAATTATTGGTGAAAACAAGATCAAGGATATTCCCATCTTTGTGCGTGGGAGACAGCACATGCTGTGACAAAAAAAGCTCATTGCAGAATTCGTTCAGTGAATTTATCATCAATCGCTCAGCATTTGATGCTCCTGGAATAGCCTGTCCATCAGGCCAAGATACGTGAGGGAGATTAAAATCTCCACCGACAATGATATCTGGAGCAGGGTTTATTGTTGATAATATATGTTTGACTTTATTAAGAGGAGAACTAAAATCATTTGGTGTGGATGGGTGTCCATGGTAGCTGTCATCAGGTTGTCTATAAGTAACAAGAATGGCTAAATCTTCATAGGAGGAGTAAAGGCATAACATCTGCACACATTCAGACGCATGAGAAAAAATTACATTACAGGAACATCCAATATCATCACGGACATAAAGAGCAACACCGCCGGTGTGCCTTCCACGTGTTTTGGCTTTTCTTGATGTGTCGCATCGGAAGAGTGTAAAACCTTCTATTTCAAGTTCAGCATCTCTGTGCGAATTTAACCAAGTTTCCGATAAGCCAATAAAAAGAGAATTGTCACTGTTAAGTTCATTTTTGATAAACGGTACTTTGCTTGGAACGGTCTGAGGACAAAGACCTTGAATATTTACAAAAGCAAAGTTATTTAAGAGTGGTGAACTGGATTCACCAAATTCATTCTGGGTCGAGGGAATTCTTGATAGTCCACCAGATTTATTCTGGGCCGAGTGAGTTGTTGGTTCGGAATCATAAACATTGGTTGATGGATTTGATTGGGAACTTCGGCTGGCTGTTGCCACGTGAATTGCATTGGCATTCGAGGAGTTGGCACATCTTGTTGTTGGTTGTGTAGTGCGTTGATTTGATTCGACACCAACAACATCCTCTGGTCCAAAGTGTGGAGGATTTCCGCCTTCAATAGGCGGATCACTTCTAAAAAATTGCACGTATCTCTTCCATTCTCTCGAGGTGTGGATATAACTGGGGACGAATTCTCAACTGACTCCTGATTCGTGGTTGGGACGGAGTTGCGCTGTGAAATTTCCCTTGCTTGTTCATTCCTAGTCGAGATTGGTTGGCGTCTAGTACCCTTAACATGGTTGTAAGTGCATGATTCGTTCAGACACTCTCCTCTTCTCAGAGAATCCTTGCACATTTTCGGGTGAAAATCTTTACATGCTTTCCCAAGGTTACAGCCTCTTGGTTGGCGTGTCGCATACTTTGCATATTTCGGGCAGACCTTGGGGTGTTTAAATTTACATTCTCTTCCTTTAATACCATGTTTACAGTTCCCATTTCTGAAGAAACGACAAATTGATACGTTTTCCTTTGGCCGCTCGTTCCTGTCTGAATCATCAGTGACTGACTGTTCATTGACAGTGGTAGTAATGAGGGCCTCAGGTGGGGGCGCGCCATTGGAAGGAAGGTGATTGTTTACAGTGGGTGGAACAGATTCAGTCTCGGTGGCTGAAACAGGTATAGTGGCTGAAACAGGTTCAGTGACAGTCAACTCGCACTTGGAGACATCTGTGTCAGGAGAAGGAAGCGGTTCTTGGGATAATTTAAAAGTCACTTTAGGCTTCGCACCTGTTTCTTTTGATTTTGATTTTAATTTAGTTTTCCTGTTCCCTGACTCCTCATTTGGAATTGTACTATCCTTACATACATGACATATGTAGTACAAAGAGGACAGACAGAGGGGATTGCATAACAGTTTAAATTTATCTGGACTCAGCCCATCATATTCTGTGTTATTCACGTTACCCGCCAGTTGTACCCAACACTTCCTATGTACCCCCTGTCCACAAATAGAACACTCTAGGAGGGGAATTTCGGACAACCCAATCTGATAGCGTTCATGGCACAAGGGACAGTTTTCAGGGAGCAAATTCTGAATACGGCGTATGATCAAGTGAGCAAGGGATTTGGAATTTGTAGAAATAGTGCGGTATCGCGCAATGACTGAAGTTTTTCTCGCTCGAACTCCCTTTCAAGCTGAATTAGACTCTTTTCATACTGGTATATGCGGAGGCAAAATTTTACAGAGTCACTTGGGGCATTGACACAGAGTTCCACAATTAGATCTTCAACTTCGGATTTTGCAGTTGGCAAATCATTCTCCAACGGATCAGGGTGCAGGCAAACCGACTCACTCGAGTTTAAGTCTGGGGTATCAGCACTCATAGTTACAGAGAAAAGGCAGTGGAACAAAACAGAGACAATAGAAAATCAAGATTGCAGACTGAAGATGTGCAGGGAACTCTAACTGGAAACAAAACTTTAGTAGCACAGCAGAGAGATCACACATTCAATTCAAAGAGTAGTATTTCAAAAAGCGTTGCCACCTTGTCAACGAATTCTAGTTTAAGTGTTACCTAGAAATCCTTATAGCATTTAAGCATCAACTTTTAGATGGCATTTTTTTCCAATGTTATTGTTTTTTTTTTTTGTTTTTTTTACACGTTTTTAATTTTAACGAAGAGAAAAAAAATCTGTTTCACAATTAATTCTTTCTGCATTTTAAAATATTTCAGTACAAGTCGGAAAAGAGAGAGAGAAAATAAAACTGACCTTTTTTATCGTGCGTCTTTTTTTATGGAGTAGCGCACGTGTGATTAATTTCATGTTTTGTTTCTTTTATCTGGTTTCTTAAAATGAAGCACGTGGTGTCGGTTTCATTATTTTTGTGTGCTCGTCAAAAAAAACTCGCTGTGACGTTCGTCTCAAAAAAACAATGCTCGCCTCCTTCGTGTTCGGTATTCTTTTTTTTTTTTTTGTTAGTTTTCCAAACCAGAGAAGAAAAAAACGCGCATTCAATTTCAGTTGTTTTTTTTTGTTTTTTTACTAGTTTTCCCAAACTAGAGGAAACGCGCACTTAATTTCAAGCTGTTTTTTTTTTTCGATAAGCAGTTTTCAAAATTAGAGCACAACATATCCATTTCAGTTTTCTTTTTCTTAAAAGAAAACAATTTTCTCGCACTTAAGAATTCAACGTGTTATTTATTTTTTTTTATTTTTCAGTTGAGTTCCCTTTTTTTCTCTCGACCGTTCGGCAAAAACCTTTGTTTTTCATGCGTGCGGCTTCCTGCATTAACCGTGTGAGTGCATTTTCACGTGGTATTTTCAGTTTTTTGACCCAAGAGTTCGAATTCCTTCGTCGCCATTTGTTGTGGACCTAGGTAAGGCCGAATGTATGACACAGGAACACATGGTTTAAATGAACAAAGGTATATATTATATAATAGAAAGAAAGAGATACAAGGAGATGGTGCTCTCAACCGCCATTGCCGGTTTGCCGGGGAAGAAGAGAACAAGTGTCACGTGCTTCCCGTATTTATAAGGTGGACGAGTCCATTAGTTCTCCGTAGGTAGGTACGGCACCATAACAATATCAAATTGTATTATTAAAATTGTATATAAATGTGTTTCGAATTAAAATAAATTCAAAAGAGTTGACATGCCATACAAAAGATTAATGAAATCTAACGAAGGCATCGATATGTTAATATGCTAAGTCACTGCAGGTTCGTATCTTATCACATTTCACAAACATTAACAAATTGAGATTGTATGATGATGGTATGATGAGTGTATGGTGATTGAGTTGATGTCACTAAGGAAAACAATCCAATTTCATCCATTTTTAAATGAATTGTTCCAAAATTAAATTATGTCGTCCTGACGACTAAAATGTACAATTTTAAATATATACATTTGAAAAAGTGACATTCGTCTCATTGATCTGAAGAATGTTTAGCTGACTATTATTTTAACGGTAAGAACATAACTAATATTTATTGTTTAAACAGAATTAAATAGCTACAATTTTAAATAAGTAAATAAAAAAGAAACATCATCTGCTACAAAATGTCATATTCCTAGCTACAATAGGCTTAATAGTTAGCGAACATACACACATATATACAAATAGAGGTAGACAGACAGACAGACACGCGATGGCATATAATTTTACATTACATCAAATTTATCAGCAGCAGCGTGTCAGCTGCTTGAAAACAACATCACAAATTCCACCCATAAAAAAAGTTAACATCTTTTTCTATTTATTGAAAACACGATTTGTAAGCGAGCTATTTTCGGATCATCACTTATTTACATTTCTCGCAATAAACCAATTTCCTGTATAGTTTATTTAAATCGCTTTGTATTCATTCTGACTATTGTTCTCGCCAACGTTGATATGTCCCCTCCAGCATTCTTCCGGTTTATTGTCAACTTATACACATACCCCCCCCCACACACATATATATATATATATATATATATATATATATATATATATATATATATATATATATATATATTGTAAAGTTATATATATATTATGAATCAAACATGCTTTGTTGAACAACACAAAATTTTACCGTTTGCATAATATTTTATAATGGTTTTCGAGACGTCGAGTAATTTCGAGTTTAAGACGGAAGTCCATACAGTATCTCGGCCATTATTTGTAATTTGGCTATTTCTCTAGCGCTTTAACCTTTCTTGATCGTCTTCTTGAGTAGTTTGTTTTTATTCATCAATTAGAAGACTCGAGTTATTGTTTTTATATATATATTGAAGGGTAAATGAATAAAAAAAGAAAGGGGTGTGGTTGAATTTATTATTATTGTATGTTTACTTTTGTCTCGTTTTATTATATTTTATTTAATTTATATATAATATAAATTTGTTTGTTTGTTTACTTTCTTGTTGTCTTTTTATGATAAATGTTATTTAATTTATATATATATATATACACATATATATATATAAATTTATATATATATATATGTGTGTGTGTAAAGTAAAAAAGAACATGTAGAAAATAGAGAAGGGAAGGAAAATCGAGTACCCCTTGCACTGAACAATCGAAGATGAAATAGATTTGTCATCCGTACAACTTTAACTCTTTTTCTTTCATTAATCTTATATATATATATATATATATATATATATATATATATATATATATATATATATATATATATATATATATATATAGGTATTTGTATACTTTTTCCATACCATCCCCTCTTTACGTAATTTTCCTCTCTTTATCTATTTCAAATATTTAACTTCTAACTACTGTATATCAGTTCCTGTCCGACTTGGAACTCAGAACTTTAGTCGTTTTCATTCACGTTTATATTAAAGTTAACTTTTATTTTAGAAATACTAAATTCTACTTAGCTGAATTCGTCTCCATATTAGCACTTCCTTATATTTAAGACAATAGTAACATTAGCAACCTCTTACCTATCTATTATACTATAAAGTAGATAGATTATGGTTTGCCCCCCTCGATATAGCCTGATACTTCCACCATTACATTATCAAGGAATATAATAAAACACCCTCATTTCCAATACATAGTCTACAATAATTATAAAGGTACTCCATATTGTTATACATTATTACTATTCTTGTTATTTATATCTATTCTTTTTAAGCTTCTTTCATTATTATAATTATAATTACTATTATTATCTTCATTTTTATTTCATATTTTTATATTTTAAATTTCAAATGTAATTTTTTCAATTTATCATTGTTAAATGATTTTCCCACTACTAATAGATTTACGTTAGCATTTATGGAACTGTATTAGCATCTGCGCTTTTCCATACACGGTTTTAACGATTGTGTTATATATATATATATATATATATATATATATATATATATATATATATATATATATATATATATGTCTACGTGTATGTCGGTCGATATATAAATGTGTGTTTTGTTTTTTTATTTGATAAAAATACATACTAATTTTTGTGGACCTGTTTAGGGGCACCAACAATGAAATAAAAGAACAACAGGTTTAGAGATAATAATAACGAATTGTATTGAACAGAGAAATTATACACAAGTCAGTGTTGGTAGTGCTAGTGCCTAAATGTGCCTCCCAATGTTCTCCCGGCAAAACCGGTATTTATGGTAGCTGGTTGCTACCATTTAGTTATTATTAAAGGGTAGGTAGGTCACTCACAACACCCCCCTTCCGAAACTCATTCCCGCGGAATCTCAAGGTATATCTTTTTCCTAGGATTCACCTCGAAACTCCGGGTTAATTTATGTTTTCTTGATGAACGTCTCTGTTCCGGAGGCGTTTTTTGTGTTAGCAGCTCAAATGCGTCGTATAGATCTTCCATGATAGTCTCACTCTGATCCGATGGGCCTTCCCCTGGGTCGTCTTACATGCGACGACGCATTTGGTTAATGTGTTTTTACAGGTGCCTCTAGGACCCTCTACAATGTACACCATCCGCCCCAATCTTTTTTGTACCTTTCCCACTTCCCACATCGTTTTGTTTCCATGGTGTTCCTGGAAGAACACCTTCTCTTCATCCTCGTAACTCTTCTTTGGTGCCGTAATGTTGGTCGGTTTCACCTGTTTTGGTAAAAGTTTGTAGAATACCGACTTTATTTTTCTTCCAAACATTACTTCCGCCGGTGGTACCTGGGCTGGTGTGTTCTCGTTGGGTGTAATTCTATACACTTGAAGGAACTGCTGGAGTGCCTTTTCTCTCAGCGTGCCCGTCGATTTTTTCAACGCTCTCTTCAAGGTATCAACACATTTTTCTGCCTGTCCGTTTGACCTCGGATGGTAAGTCGGAGTGGTGATATGTTTAATTTGAAAGTCTTCACAAAGTTCTTTGAATTCTCGTGAAGTAAATTGTGTACCGTTGTTCGATACAACAATGTCCACCACTCCGAATCGGGCAAACAGTTCATGCAACGCGCATATCGTGACATCCGTTGTTGGGTTTTTACATCTAACAACTTCTGGCAATTTTGAGTAGCTGTCGACTATAATTAAATAGTAGAAGCCTTCCAATGGCCCCGCAAAATCTATGTGAATCCGGGAACATGGTTGCTCTGCCTTTGGCCATGCACAGTACTGAATAGGTGGTGCTTTCGCTGCCGACGCGCAGCCCGCACAGGCCTTCACCTTCGCCTCTATGTCCCTGTCCATGTTTTTCCGATACACATAAGATCTCATTAGGCTCTTCATTCGTGTCGCTCCGGGATGCCTCTTATGGAAATCCTTCAGGACCTTTTTTAGGCGTAGCTGGGATTACTACTCACTCCCGGTATAATAATGTGTCGCAACAGACTGAAAACCTTCTGCCGTTTGCTCATCGTCTGTTTGTAATTTATTTTTAATTTCGATAATAAAATTATCTTCTCTTGCCTCTTCTTGTATATCGCCAAGTGTGACTGGCAGCTCTTTTATTGTGTTACACAGTACTTTACTATAGTCATATTCAGAGCGAAGGGATGCTATAACTGTATCCTCGAGCCGTTCCGTGTACTTTGGACTAAGCCGCGATACACCATCTGCGTGTCCTAGTCTTTTTGACGGTAAAAATTCCATCTCAAAGTCATACTTAAACAGAATTATACCCCATCTCTGTAGGCGGTTAGCTGTTTAGGTTGGCAAGCCTTTTTTTGATCCAAAGATTGTGATAAGTGGCTTATGGTCTGTTTGTAGGATAAAATGACGGCCGTGTAGATACCTGTGAAATTTGGTCATTGCGAACATAATACCCAACGCTTCTTTTTCAATCTGAGAGTAATTTTTCTCTGCAGGAAGTAAAGTTCCTGAAGCGTGCGGGATGGGTTTCATCGAGCCCTCCGGCATTTTATGCAAAATGCACGCCCCAATGCCGTAGGAGCTGGCGTCACTTTCAACAATAGTTTTTAGCTCTGGATTAAAATGAGTAAGAAATAATTCTGAAGTTAACTTCGTTTTTAGGTTGTCGAATGCATATTGACAGTCGGCGGACCATTCCCATTTACTATATGTCTTAAGTAACGCATTTAAGAGGGCTCGACATGTCCTAAGTATTTGATCTCTTCTAGAAAGAATTCACACTTTGACTCCTTGAGTGTAAAACCAAAATCACTTATCCTTTCCAATACTTTGTTTACGTGCTCACGGTGCTCCCCGACGTTCGTACTTTTCATTAAGATTTTTTCTTCACTTAGACCGTTGGGGCCGCCCATTCCGAGTAGTCAACTGGATTTAAAATACCTATCTCCACCAACCGGTCTATTTCTGCATTTATTTTTTCAAGAGAAGGCAAATGGTACACTTCGTTTTCTCTTAAAAAACGGGATTCTTATTTTCAATTAGTTCAAAACTCTCCTTCATTTTAGTACAGAATCCTAATTAATTAAAAAACACCTTGGAGCATGACTCTTTCAAATCCTTCTTAAATTTTACTGCTTCAGCAGAAAAGTTCTCTATTCGTTGACAATAGGCGCTTATCGGCGAATCCCAGAGCTGGAAGTGCTGAATCCAATCTGAACCGAACACATTTCATGTATCTTTCATTACGAACATGCGTAATTTTAAAGTCTTATTTTTTAGTGTCACTTTTGAAATGACTTCCACTTCAAAGTTTATTTTCTCTCCGGTTACCGATCGAGCCACTTTAGCATAGTCGGTCTGCCGATCTTTTTCCAGGTATTAATATTAATAATTGATAGGTCAGACCCTGAATCAAGCTGTAGTTTAGCATGTTGATTGTTCATTTTTACCGTAACATACTTTCGTATGTTTAGGTTGTCACCAGTAATTCTGGTTGTTTTTATGTAACTTTTTTTCTAGTGTTACTTCTGCAATGTGAGGCTTTGTGTCCCATTTTATGGCATTTGTCACAATGTTTTCGTTTAAAAGGACACTTCATGTACCAATGTAGGTCCCCGCAACCCCAACAAGGGTGATTTGGCAAATTTTCATCCGACCTTTGAGGCAAATCCTCCCTGAATTTTTCCTTCAAAGAGTATGATTTTTTTGAAAAACGACGAACATTTTTATATTAGAAATTGCTGCTTTGCCTATTTCTTTAGCTTCCTTTTTCTCGGAAATATATCGTTGACAGCTTTCAGCCAGTTGTTGCAATGTTAAATTTGGCTCGGTTTCAAGTTTGCTTATTGCACGTCTTCTCAACTCTGCATCGTTTTGCGAGTCGAGCCCTTGAACAAATATTAATACTTTTAAATTGTCCGCTGTCAAGGATGATAACTTAAAGTCGTCACATAGTTTATTGACGATCGAAGCAAACTTTGAGTAATCCTGTCTTTCTTTTTGCGTTAGGTTCATACATTTCTACCTTTTGTGGAATAAACTTGTTTTGGGGCAACATAGGTCCATTAACATTTTAATGGTTTCATTGAAAGATAGTTCGCCCGTTTTCTTCGGCAGAATTTAATCGACACATTTTCTATGCTCTGCCGTACCTAGTCTACAAAGAACTAAACAAACCTTTTTCTTTTCTGACCATGTGCTACAATCAATGTCTAAAAAATCCTGATATCGACGGTACCATGATTTGAAGTTTAGGTCCTCTTCAGGCACATAGTTGAAGGTTTCTATAGCTGACCATATGGCATTTTGGTTGAACGCGTCGCTGTCGTCATTCGTCGTATTTATCATTGCTTGTGCCAGCTGTTCAAATTTTCTCTCTAATTGAGTCTGTTGCTCTAATTGTACATTTTTTTATCAATTGCTCGTCTAAAGATTTTCTATCTACTCGCTTTTGTGCTAAATTCTTTTCCTCAAAATATTACAAAAAACTTATTTGCTGCGACTGAAATCCTTCTGTAGAGACTGAAGTTTTTCATCGTTTGCCTTCTGTTGTTCTGTTTAATCATCTCCAATATCTGTGTCGAGATATGTTCCATGATTAAAGAAATACTTTCTTGAAAAAGAATTAGTTATAAATAGTCCTTCACTATATTTTTTCTTTTCAAATGCTTACTGTTTAATAACAAATTCAACCCCTTCTCATCACTGCGTCATTCAGGTCTCGAATTCGACCGGCAATTGTTAATCTTTTTTTTATCAAAGTTCCTTGAGAAAAAAAAACACGATTTTATTAATCCGGCTTATTGGGTAATTAATTTAACAAATAATTTGTATTTTTGTTCGCATCTGGAACTTTTTTTCCCAATAAGTTCGTTTGCCTTTCAGTGTAGGCTGAAAATGCAAAATAGCAAGTAATGGCTATATAAAAAATTGACTAATTATTCAAGAAAGTAACTTGGTTTTACTTGTCAGATTTTTTTGTTTTCTCCGACAATACGATTTTACAGTGACAAGTCTGTTCGCAAAATACGTTTGACTATATCGGACACGAAAAAAAGTTTTTGTAGTATGGAGTTTGTTTTTGTTTGTTTTCAAAACTTTTATTTCATTTGTTGCACGAGGTAAAATCCCGTATTGAAATACGAAGAACACAAATAGTAAAATCTGTCTTACTTTTTTTTTCTTCCAGTAATTGTTTAAACTGGTTATTTCTTGTAAGGCAGACTCGTCCCAAAATTGAATGTATTCGATGTTTCCAATATCTTCCCGAAAATTGTAAAGCACAAGGTTTTTTGTTTTTTTTTTCAAACGGGTTGAATTTTTTTTTCGAAGGTTGACCGTGTTGTAGGCACTGATTTATCACTCACAGGTTGCAAGGTCCAAGGTGTTTCTAACGAAGTCCTTTACGAATCACTCGCCGCCAGTTGTCGTGGACCCGTTTAGGGGTACCAACAATTCAATAAAAGAACAACAGGTTTAGAGATAATAATAACGAATTGTATTGAACAAACATTATACACAAGTCAGTGTTGGCAGTGCTAGTGCCTAAATGTGCCTCAATATTTATTTGCGTAAACTTGTACACAAAATGTGGCACAAGGCCAAAAAAGGGGTGGGGAAAGGATCGGTCATCTTTAACTTAAAAAAACTCAACTTAGCTAGTTTGAATCATGACCATCATTTACCATAATACCGCATTCATACTATACATCCATCGCTACTCACCATAAGAATTCATACCATGAAATCCTACTTAAAACCCATATAAGAAATATGCAACGGGAGGGGGACTAAAAATTTAAAATATGATATATACAATGTAAAAGAAATAAAGATTAGTAAAAGCCCCCCCCCCCCCCCGTTATTGAAGTGTGGCAGAGATGCCGATTTGCCGGTCGAAATCGAAAACTCGAAAAAAGGTGGTTGATGCAGGCCCCAACGTTTTATTCTGACCACCTCCTTCGAAAATATCGAAGGGTGACCTACATCTCCGGCAAATCTGGCACTCAGTCACCTAATTGGAGAGGGAAGGGGAGTGGGGCAGAAAATAAAAAGGGGAGTGGGATGAGGACAAAATAAAAGGGGGCATGTAATGGAATCAATCATACACTAGCTAAATTGTCGAACAAAAACATCAACATAAATTAAACAGAAACTAATTTAAAATAAGTCTAAATCTAACTTAAAATTAAAGCATAGTTCGTTTCCTGAACCCAATATTCTCGGCCTAAGGCACGTCCAGATACCACTCTAATCTAGCGCCAGCCATTCTACACAGTCGTGCTCCAGTCACCCATCTTTCACCAAAATCTGCCGAAGAGAGTTTCACCCTCTCGACCCTAATGCGAACCTTCAGGTAATATTTGAAAATCGCAATAAGGTCGAGAGAAGTGAAGGTCTCAGCTCCGTAGACTGTCTTGCACCTAGTCTTCCAAATCGTAACTCTCATACTCGCTAGTAAGCTAAAAACGTAAACCGTTTTTGCCTATCGGTTGTCGGAGCCCAGTTGCTGCATACATTAATGGGTTCCAGGTCAAACGACGATACGTTAAGAATACGAACCATGTAGCCTGCAACAAGCTTAATCAGCGGCACGACGATGCGGCAAAAAACAAAGACGTGACTTATGGTCTCGTCCTCATCGCCGCATCTGACACAAGTCGGAGAATTACTCAAGCGTGCTGAATGAAGCCTCTTACCTACCCAGAGTGCATTTCGAATCGTCAGCCAGGTCAGTGATGCCTCGTCATTGTTAAGGCACCTTGACCCAGGCGCCCAAGGCCAGATTGAGCGGAGCTCCCCCCTCGTCAAAACGAGCCCCTCAGGCCTATCATTTCGGACAGTCCCCCTCACCATTACCCGATATAATGTCTTTCGAGACAACAGTAGGGTGTCAGAGAGGCTTTCTGTCACCCTTGAAAGGAACTTCTACGCATGTCTACATTCGCGATAGAAGGAGAACTCGTTTCGGTGTAATCTGTGTGCCTCCCCCTCATCCAAGTGCACACTTCTCAAAGCCGGAAAGGCTTTCTTGGTGTCTTCCTTCCAAAAGACACCGTTATCCTCAGATTGTGTACTCATTCGGTCTAGATAAAACAGCCTAAGAGTGTGGCATCGGATTTCGATGCTAGGCATACCCAGACCGCCCTCAGAAGGATGAAGGTAACAAATCTCGCGACGGACCATAGGGGCCTTACCAAGCCACAGAAAGTTCAACAGAGCCCGCTGCATCTCCAGCAGTGTATCCGACGGGAGTGGGAGCACTGAAAGACGATATAGGATGATCGGATAAATGTGAGAAGTACACACCTCCGCTCTCCCCTTTAACGAAAAATTTCTGCGGGACTACAGACCAGCTGCTGCCCTAATCGCTTTCAAGACTTCCGACCAATTTTTCTCCAGCTGGAGATCAGGACCAAACCAGACACCGAGTAGCTTGCAAGGCCCATCTGTCCAGCCAAAGGGTCCCTGCAAGGAAACACCCTTCCAAGCACCAATGCGCAAGCCAATAGACTTATCATAGTTGATTTTGGCCCCTGTCACCGTTTCATACATTCTGATTTCTCTGTCGACGACACTAATCTCGGCATTGCTCGTTACAAGCACAGTCAAGTCGTCGGCATAGGCGGAGTACTTCAACATGGTGCAAGAACCTTTTAAAGTAATCCCACGCAGGACCGGATTCACCCTTAGCCTGTTAAGGAAAGGTTCCAAAACAAGCACATAAAGCATCGGTGAAAGAGGGCACCCATGACGAAGAGATCTGGACAATCTGAAGGCACCAGACCTCATGCCATTCACTTCAACCCTAACACCGGGGTTCGCATACAAGAGGCGAATCCATGAGCGGAATTGCGAGCCAAAACCGGCCGCAGACAAAACAGCCTCCAAGTACCGATGGTTCACCCTATCGAATGCTTTGGACTGATCTAAATTGATCAGCGCGGCTTCAGTGTCGACTTTATCTATGATCAAGCGTATCAAGTGCACGTTATCCTGAATGGTCCAGCCCTTCACAGAACAAGTCTGTTCGGGGCTAATTAGACCAGGCAAAACAAGTTGCAGACGATTGGCTAAGAGGTTGGCCAAAATCTTTAACTCTGCATTAAGCATCGTTAAAGGCCGAAAATTATCTAACCAATCCCCACCATTTTTGCTTTTGCGTAACAATTTCACCAAACCCATGGTCAAGTACTGGGGAATAGACCCATTCCTAAACCAGGAGTTAAACAAAACTGTCAGCAAGGGTACAAAAATGTGCGACATCCTCAAATACACCTCGTAGGGCAAACCATCAATACCCGGAGACCTGTTAAGGCCGACCCACCCTGAGGCTCCCCGGACTTCTTCCTCTGTTATGCAACTTTCGCACCTAGCCGCTTCGGTCGCCTCAATACGAGAAAAGTCGGCTAAATAGGGGTCGAATTGTGCTAAAGACAAACCGGGTTCTCGAGTAAAAAGATCCTGGAAATGAGAACGAAAAGCCTCCAGAATACCTTCGTTTGTGGTCACGAGTCTCCCATCCGGCAATGAGACACGAGCGATATGTCGATCAAATGCATGTCGATGATCCTCTGCACGCAGTTCAGCAGCCATGTTTGTCGCCTCGTTAGGCACTCTTTTTAACCTAGCCCTAATCTCTAAAGCCTGGTGTTCTTGGATAGCCAAAGAAGCCAGCTTGGCCCTAATTATAGTAACACTAGAACTATCCCCCACCTCCACCGCCCGATCTAATCTAGACTCTAGTGCCACTTTAGCTGCCCTAGTTGATAGATTGAGTCGTCTGCTAAAATCGGCAGTAAAGGACCTAATAACCTTCTAAAAATGAATCCACTTTCTATTCCCAATTACAGCCCTCGTCAATTCCCGCTGTAAGGTTAGTAATAGCTGTTCCTGGTAGCCCTTCACATCGAACAACGAAGTGTTGAGCTTCCAGTACCCAGCTAAACTAGGCTTAGGTGTATCGAAGTTTACCCGGATCCAAACAAGCCTATGGTCTGAGTAAACTATATTATGAAAACTTGGACATTCAACTAATCCTACATCGAGTCTCCTAATTAGTCTCCCAAATAGTCCCTAGAAATCAAATGGGTTTTCTGAACACAACATATATCCACTCCGAGGCGCTGAAGGTCTGTAGCGACTCGAAATTTACGAGCGTCGGCCCTCAGGCCCCGGACATTCAAACTCGCTAGAAAGAGAGCCATGAGGGTGCCTTAGAGTTGGGTTCCAGAAACGAACATAGCAGTGGTCAGGATGCCGACGGCTCTTCCAAAAGATTGATTGCCCATCTGATCATTAATTTGACCATCATAGGAGATGCCGCCACCATCCAAAGGATAGGTTAGTTTCGCTATCCTATACAGGGCGGGGTGTAACCTTATGGGAACCCTTCCAAAACAATCTTTCCTTAAAACGACTAGACCTTCATCTTTGAAGATAGCCATTGGAACGGTGAAATTGAAAGTGTTGTTCGCCTCTTCCAGCATCTGCCATAGAGCCTTCGCTTCTGGTTTCTTCCTTACCACTGTAAGGACTCTAGGGGCGTTGGGGAAATTAGCAGGGTCTTCAATGGTTATACCACCGACTTCATTGAATTTAAGGAGCTCATTTATATTGGAGAGGTGGTAATGCTTTACTGTTTCTATTTGGGTGCATGTCACTTTGCAGATATCCTCCCCAGAAAGGAATGCGTTTTTTTTAGTTTTCCTTTCCACAGAAGGGCTCCTTTGCCTCCTCTGTGTAATAGATGGAGGGGGAGGCATGTCATCCATTGGGGAGGGGGGATGGGGAGCTAGGCTCCATAGGAGATGCTGGAAAAGGCGAAGTAGAGGGTTTTTTGTGGGTGAAGCAGGTGGGGTATTTTTGGGGGTATTAAATGGGGAGACAAAGGGAGAAGGTTTAGGAGAAGTGATTTTTATAGACGATTTAATCAGACTTAGAGGGATAATCTTGTACTGTTTGTCTAAAATTGGGCCAGTGATTGGGGGGAGCATTAATTTGGGAGAATAAGAATTTTTAGAAACTATTGGTTTTGTGATCGGCTGGGGACTTGGATTGGGGTAGAGATTTTATCTGAAGTGGCTGAATTTTTTCCTTCTTTTTTCTCTTTTTTTCCTACTTTCTTATCTAATTTAGATTTAAGCTCTTTTGCCTTAATGTAACTGTCTTTTCCCGGGTCGTTTTTAAGCATTTCTATTTCTCTCATTTCTTCGAGAGATACCCGACCCGGGTTTTTTTTCCCCGGAACAATAATCCATCCCTCCACTTTTTCTGCAGAAGGTAGGGCAGGGAATTCGTCTTCGGAGTCATCAGATGTAGATGTAATAGGTAAACCAATTGTAGCTGGAGGATCGAGGTGGGGGCCAGCCTTGGATGGTCTGTTAATCGGGGGCGTCGTTTTCTGAGTGGATTTTTTCTGTGGGCAATCAAAAGTTAAATGACCTAGTTGCTCACAAAACCAACAAACAGGTCTTCGTCCGGCCAATATAATAGGTAGTTTTTCTTCCCCGAGTTGTAAATAGTAGGGGATGCTGTCATAAGCTTTCTTGTCGATAAGTATTTCGAAGTTCCATGTTCCTGGAAATTCGTCAAAATGTGACGTCTGTGATTTCGCCAAATCTTAGAAAACAGGCACCAATTAGTTCGCCTTTTACATAAAAAGGCACATTGAAGATAGAAATTGAAGAACGTCTTCTACCCATGTACTCGGTTCGTAAAACATAGTCCTGCGTGATAATTTGATTAAATGAGAGATTAGTACAAATTTCTTCGTTAGGAAACAAAGCATTCCAAGTGTTAAATCCCTTACACTTGATTAACCTTTGCGGTTTGAATCCTGCAGTTGCCAATAACTTGCATATTAATTCAGGAGAGCCCTGATGGATTTTTTAATTTTTTTTCGACAACAAACATGGTTACTGTTCTTTTTTTAAATTTCTGCAAACATTGGTAAGTCCACGGTAATTCCTTGTTCAGTAACCATGTGTTCGTAGTTAATAACTAGAGACACCAAACAAAAAAAAGAAAAAAAAGTTGATAGAGAAAAAAAAAAAAAACGTGACAGGAAAAAAAAAACGTCGTAAAAGGGAAAACAGTTCAACAATAACAGTCAACGTGAACACAATAAACACGATAACAATAATCAACAACAGCAGGCAAAAACAGATTTAAGAAAACTACTAACTTGACGCAATAAACTCACTCAATACGTAGAGCCTAAATGTGCCTCCCAATGTTCTCCCGGCAAAACCGGTATTTATGGTAGCCGGTTGCTTCCATTTAGTTATTATTAAAGGGTAGGTAGGTCACCCACAACACTAATTTATAATTGCTCTAGGGTGCAAACATAATTCATAACCTAATTGTCTAAGCTTTTGTCGAATCGCCGCAGTATGGCATCTGAGTACTTGTTTTACAAATACGTCCACGGAATGTGCCCCGATTAAATTATACCCTCCCCCCCAACGAAAATACCCCCGACTGATTAACAGTAAATAATCACTATTTCACTGATGTCAGACAATTTACTACTCTAATAGCTTCTTTCCTCACATCGCTTTTGGAATTCACTACCTGCTCCCTGTTTCCCCGACTGTTGTAACATGTTCCCTTTTCCTCGAGCGTTGTTAACAAACATCTAGCTGCCCAACTCCCCACCCATGTTGCCCTTATTAATCGTGCCCCTATCACAGTAGCCCCTTACGTTTCCATGGCAATATTCCCTCTTTTTAAATTCTCATCACTAAAATCTACTCAGTATTTTTCATGTCATATGACTAAAATAACCAATCAGAAACCTTTATTTTTCATTTCATATGACTAAACTAACCAATCAGAAACCTTCATATGTTTAAACGGCTCAGCTTAAAGGTTTTCATCAAACGATCATACGTAATAACGGCTCGAACTAAGAGAATCATTAACTTAAAAAGTGTTGCTAACAAGTAATATTTAACAAGTTGAGTCACGTGATCTTAACAGGTAGAATATCGTTATGCTCATGCGAAGGTCTGCGTTCTACGAATGCTGTTGTTATACGAGGTGTCTCTGAAAAGTATCGGGACTAGTTTTAGAAATATTTCATTTCAATTCCAAACAACAGACTACATGATTTCCTTTTTAAATTAAACCCCTCGAGTCTAATGTGTTTCGTAGTCTCATCTCACACGCTTCATTGCACCGCTTAAAAGATTATTCTGGTATCCCCAAACGCTATTGTAGACTCCACGCTTTAAAACGTGCGTCTTCGATGATACCCTTAATCATGGGGAAAATAAAATAGTCACAAGGAGTAAGAAAAGGTGAACGTGGAGGTTTGTACAGTATAGTGATTGTCTTTTCGACCAAAAATGCTAAGGGCATTGTGAGCAGATGCATTGTCGTGGTGAAAAGAAAAGATGCAAACAAAGCATGTGTATTAAATACAATGGTTGTTAAGCTTACTGTTATATATTCACTACATATCATGGTAGATAATGACACCATCCGCTATCTGTCGGCACTGACTGTAAGTTTCGATCTTGTAAGCCTTACAACAGAGAATACCCGTGACTTTAAACTGTCCATTAACCATTTCAAGATGAACTTGGCAAAAAGAATTCACTCACGACACCTGTCTGCTGTATGCGTCTCTTGACTGCTCAACTCACTACTATGTTCAAAGTATCTTCTATCTCTAAGTGCACGTGATCAAGTTCGACCAATCACAGTTGTTGTTACCTATTAACATTTATCAACATTTAATGATAGAAATACACACATTCACTCCCTTGAAAGAGACTCGTGTGCCCAAAATATCATAATTAAACTATGATCAACCTCGCGGGTTTACCAACATACTAGACGTACCCGCGATCCGTTGGGTCATAACCACAACCACCGTTTCTTCTACTTTGATTTTATTCGAAAATTCATAAACTGGGACGTCATAGCAGTTATGAAATTCTTCTTGCATGACTAAAATAATAAATTTTATATAATAATGATAATAAAAATAATAATAATAATAATAAATGCGATTAGGACAAACTTTATTAAAGCAAAGATAGATAAAACCCAGGAAAACAGCAAATGCCGATTGTGTGGACAAAGAGACGAAACGATAAATCATATAATAAGTGAATGCAGCAAGCTAGCACAAAGGGAATACAAGAACAGACATGACAGCGTGGGGAAAGAAGTACACCGGGAAATGTGCAAACAACTGAATTTCGAATATGCAAAAAAACGGTACAAACACAAACCAGAAACTGTACTAGAAAACGAAAAACACAAAATCATATGGGATATGAATGTACAAACAGACAAACCCATAACAGCAAGGAGACCGGATATGATAATAATCAACAAGAAAGAAAAATCCTGCAAAATCTGAAAGGAATATGGAACATGAAGAAAGTCAGTATAACACCAATAATCATAGGAGCACTAGGAACAGTCCCCAAAAACATGGAGAAAAGACTAGGAGAAATAGGAATCAAAGGGATAACTGAGACCATACAAAGGACAGTAATGATCAAAACAGCTACAATCCTGAGAAATGTCCTCGAATGCGGAAACCAACCCACATAAGCAACGAATTGGAACAAACACATGAAAGCACAATACAACAGAACCGGGGAAAATACAACCGCACGAGAGAGGCGCAAGCATAGGCTGACGCCACGAAAATTATGGACAGAGGGTCGAGGAGGGAAAGCGCAAACCAGATCTCCACTGGAAGAGCGCGGACAGCTCTGGGACCTTGGGGAGGCTTGTTGCCACTCGGGCCCTAGAGGGGATCAATGGCCCTTACCAGCGGGAAATCGGTGGTAGGTGGCTGTTGCGATACCGCAAGGTCATCAGCGGTGATGAACGAAAAGAGGTGGAGCATACTGGAAGTCTGAGGAGACTTGTTGTCACTCAGACTCCAGGTAATACCACAGGTTGTTGGCAGTGGGCGATCACTGACGATGACCAGTGTGATAACTCCTAGTGAGTAAATAATAATAATGATAATAATAATAATAATAATAATAATAATAATAATAATAATAATAATAATAATTATTATTATTATTATTATTATTATTATTATTACATAGAAGTAAGGAAACTTACTATTTTTCATCTAACATACATACTTGTTAGTAGTGTATGCAGACGCATGTATGTAAATTGGATGGCGGCGTTGAACAAACAGAGCCACCCTTTCTCTAAATACTCATATAACAATATTAGAGAGTAGTTAAATAAACATGAGATACGTCGAGGGGAATACATAGATAGCTAAATGATATATTGGTGAGTTGTGCAGTTTATTAAAAATGACGACTAATTAGAACAATTAAAACAGTCTTCTTTGCACACATACATCAATCCCAGCACTACGATATATTTTAGCATGCATAGTATACTTAATTAAGTATATAAAGGTAATATATATTAGGCAAATAACTCTTAATTAACTATTCTTTTATATAATGATAGATATGTCTCCCGCCACTTTGATCTTTTTTTTATTCTTGCTTTCTCAGCATCTTTCTCCCTATTCTCCCGCCCTCGTTCTCTTTTTCTCACCCTCTCTCTCTCTCTGTCTCTCTCTCTTATCTCTACTTTTCTCTCGTCTTCTTTCTCTCCTGTTCATTTATCCATTTGATGCGTTTACTCATGTTACAAGTTGGCCAATGATCAATCATGGTCATAAGTTGGGGTAATTATTTTTCTACGTTTTCTCTACTGTCGCTGTGTGCCATTCCCTCAACTCCACTGTACGTTTCACACCCACCCGACGACACCCATTCGCCTATTTAAAACCATCACAAATAACGTACAAAAAATTCAAACAAAACATGAGAGAGTAAAAACAGCAAATAAAAATAAATTATTTTTAACATTTAGGAATAAACACCATAATTTCCTCCCGAGATCGATACACGTATTATTCGATTCATTAAGAAAAATAGAAAATCGAACGCAGAATATCCGGGTTTTGTGTTTTGTCTTGTTTTTTGACGTCATCATCGCCGTCGTTGTTGTTATTGTGAGTTTTACTTCGCTGAAAATATATTGAATTCTAAAACTTCTAAATCACGATGATTGACAAAAAACAGATCGCATCTTTTGTTGAAAATTGATTTAATGGATTAATAGTATACTGGAAAATACAAAAAAATATGTGTGAATGTCATTATCATAAATATTTTTTTTAACAATTGTATTTTCAATAAACATTAAATCTTTAAAAATGTTTTAAAGTAAATAAATCAGTTTTGCATTAGAAGTTTTATTTAAATTTATTTTTTCACATGGTTTTAAGTAAAATCAATAAAGGTTGTTTTTATTTGCATTAAGTAATTAATTCACCGTTTTTTTCTGCTATCAATACAACAGTTCACTTACAATACTTATACTTATACCATAGCTCCAATATGTCTGCTAACGATGATGGCTGCATGTGATACGATGTTGGGTTAATTTCTAGAAATACTAACTCTTCAAAGTGAGAACTCTATAGTTAGAAAAACATAAAATCGTCTTGTCCTAAAATAATCTCTCCTCCTATAGCCAAAGACAGACCAAATACTACACTTTAATTCTTGTTGTGAGCTCTACTTTGTATGAAAGTAACTCTTGTATAAACTTTGACAATTTACATTTTTTCTGGGATTCATCTCAACATATATTTCCTAGATAATTTCACTAGACCAACTCAACAATCTGATAAATCCCATCCATTAACTGTGGAGGTCCCTAGATGCCGGAGATCCTTCTACTCCAATAGCTTCTTTTCTCGTGCTGCTGGCCTCTGTAATTCCCTTCCTGCTCGCTGTTTCCCCAACAGTACCGATATGCAGAGGTTTAAAACTTATGTAAATAGACACCTCGCTACACTGCCCCCCCCCAACTTAGGGTGAAACCCAAAACTCCCACCCAAATTTTCAGTAACCCTTTACGTCTACAGTGGCGGCCTCCCTTGTTTGGGGAGAAATATGTTTAAAAAAAAAAGAAAGTGATATTAAAAATGGTAAAATTTGGGCTTCATGGGCGTTTAGTTGTTCACTAGTGTAACGGAGTGGATTTCTATTAATCAGTTATGTAGGGTAGGTTGGCTGAAACGTAGGTTGTAAGTAACGTAGGCTTGAAGCAACGTAGGTTGACAGTAACGTGGGTTGGCTGTTACGTAGTTTGGCAGTAACGTATGGTGGCTGTAATGTAGGTTGGCTGTAACGTATGGTGGCTGTAACGTAGGTTTGCTGTAACGTATGGTGGCTGTAAAGTAGGTTGGCTATAAAATCTGTTGACTGTAACGTAGGTCGTCAGTAATGTATGTTGGATGTAACATAGGTAGGCAGTAACGTTCGTTAGCTGTAACGTTTGTTGGCAGTAACATATGTTGGCAGTAACGTGGGTTGTCAGTAACGTAGGTTGGCAATAACGTACGTTGGATGTAACGTACGTTGGCTGTAACGTATGTTTGCTGTAACGTATGTTGGCAGTAACGTGGGTTGTCAGTTACGTAGGTTGGCAGTAACGTACGTTTGCTGTAACGTACGTTTGCTGGAACGTATTTTGGCCCTAACGTATGTTGGCCGTAACGTATGTTGGCTGTAACGTATGTTGGCTGTAACGTAGGTTGGCTGTTACGTACGTTTGCTGGAAAGTATGTTGGCAGTAACGTACGTTAGCTGTAACGTGTGTTGGCTGTAACGTATGTTGGGAGTAACGTGGGTTGGCAGTAACGTAGGTTTGCAGTAACGTAAGTTGGCTGTAACGTACGTTGGCTGTGTTATAAAATTTACACACTGTTCTCCGGTGCGTACAAACACAATATGTAAATTAGATAGTTAAATATAGAAATTAAGAAGCAACACTGAAAAAAGAGATCCCCGATTTCTCTAAATGCTCGCAGAGGTATTAACATATTAGAGAGTGGTCGAATCAACATGCAGTTCGCGAAGGCGGGAGAAATACATAGACAACTAAGTGAGAGATGGGTGTGCACTTCAGTTAATTACAAATTACGGTTCAGTAGAAGGAATATAATTGAATTGTTTTGAAACATAACTCGATTCAAAAACAAATGCATTGTGTGTATTTAACATTCGTAGGAAACAAATGTGTATTCATTCAGCTTTAGTATAATAATAGATGCATCTAAACTGGTATTCTTCTAATGGACTGACTTTCTCGATTAAATAGAATGGGTTGGCCATCACAGTAGGTTTTATGAGAATCTATTGGTTTTCTTATATTTATTTTTTACAAAGAAATCATTGCTTGTCAAGGCTCACAAGCCACTCGAGGATGACGGTTATTATGTTTGACAGGTAAGCGCTGAAAAATCGAGGAGATTAGTAACAATGGTTGTAACTGGTCAGAAGCTGACTATTTACGAGGACGGCTTAACAAGTATTTGTTTACATTGGAGTTGGAAACGGTATTTTAAATAAATCTGTCTGTCTGTCATATTTTGTATTTTAAATAAATCTGTCTGTCTGTTATATTTTGTATTTTAAATAAATCTGTCTGTCTGTTATATTTTGTATTTTAAATAAATCTGTCTGTCTGTCATATTTTGTATTTTAAAAAAATCTGTCTGTCTGTCATATTTTGTATTTTAAATAAATCTGTCTGTCTGTTATATTTTGTATTTTAAATAAATCTGCTTGTCTGTAATAGTTTGTATTTTAAATAAATCTGTCTGTCTGTCATATTTTGTATTTTAAATACATCTGTCTGTATGTCATATTTTGTATTTTAAATAAATGTGTCATATTTTGTATTTTAAATGAATCTGTCTTTCTGTCATGATTTGTATTTAAAATAAATCTGTCTGTCTGTCATATTGTGTATTTTAAATAAATATGCTTGTCTGTGATTACTTGTATTTTAAATAAATGTGCTTGTCTGTCATGGTTTGTATTTTAAATAAATCTGTCTGTCTATCATATTTTGTATTTTAAATAAATCTGCTTGTCTCTCATATTTTGTATTTTAAATATATATGCTTGTCTATCATAGTTTGTATTTTAAATAAATCTGCTTGTCTGTCATGTTTTTTTTAAATAAATATGCTTGTCTGTCATATTTTGTATTTTAAATAAATTTTTCTTTGTCATATTTTGTATTTAAAAAAATATGTCTGTCTGTCATGTTTTGTATTTCAAATAAATCTGTCTGTCTCTCATAACTTGTATTTTGAATAAATTTGTCTGTCTGTCATATTTTTTATTTTAAATAAATCTGTCTGTCTCTCATGGTTTGTATTTTAAATACATCTGTCTGTCTGTCATATATTGTATTTTTAATAAATAAGTGTGTCTGTCATATTTTTTATTTTAAATAACTCTGTCTGTCAGATTTTGTATTTTAAATAAATCTGCTTGTCAGTCATATTTTGTATTTAAAAAAAATTTGTCACTCTCTCATATGTTGTATTTTAAATAAATCTGTCTGTCTGTCATGGTTTGTATTTTAAATAGATCTGCCTGTCTGTCATATTTTGTATTTTAAATAGATGTGTCTGTCTGTAATATTTTATATTTTAAATAAATCTGCTTGTCTGTCATATTTTGTATTTTAAATAGATCTGTCTGCCTGTTATATTTTGTATTTTAAATAAATCTGCTTGTCTGTCATATTTTGTATTTTAAATAGATCTGTCTGTCTGTCATATTTTGTATTTAAAATAAATCTGTCTGTCTGTCATGTTTTGTATTTCAAATAAATCTGTCTGTCTCTCATAACTTGTATTTTGAATAAATTTGTCTGTCTGTCATATTTTTTATTTTAAATAAATCTGTCTGTCTCTCATGGTTTGTATTTTAAATACATCTGTCTGTCTGTCATATATTGTATTTTTAATAAATAAGTGTGTCTGTCATATTTTTTATTTTAAATAACTCTGTCTGTCAGATTTTGTATTTTAAATAAATCTGCTTGTCAGTCATATTTTGTATTTAAAAAAAAATTGTCACTCTCTCATATGTTGTATTTTAAATAAATCTGTCTGTCTGTCATGGTTTGTATTTTAAATAGATCTGCCTGTCTGTCATATTTTGTATTTTAAATAGATTTGTCTGTCTGTAATATTTTATATTTTAAATAAATCTGCTTGTCTGTCATATTTTGTATTTTAAATAGATCTGTCTGCCTGTTATATTTTGTATTTTAAATAAATCTGCTTGTCTGTCCTATTTTGTATTTTAAATAGATCTGTCTGTCTGTCATATTTTGTATTTAAAATAAATCTGTCTGTCTGTCATGGTTTGTATTTTAAATAAATCTGCCTGTCTGTCATATTTTATATTTTAAACAGATCTGTCTGTTATATTTTGTATTTTAAATAAATCTGCTTGTCTGTCATATTTTGTATTTTAAATAGATATGTCTGTCTGTTATATTTTGTATTTTAAATAAATCTGCCTGTCCGTCATATTTTGTATTTTAAATAAATATGTCTGTTTGTCATATTTTGTATTTTAAATAAATCTGTCTGTCTGTCATATTTTGTATTTTAAATAAATCTGTCTGTTTCTCATATGTTGTATTTTAAATAAATCTGTCTGTCTGTGATGGTTTGTATATTAAATAAATCTGACTGTCCGTTATATTTTGTATTTTAAATAAATCTGCCTGTCCGTCATATTTTGTATTTTAAATAAATAGGTCTGTTTGTCATATTTTGTATTTTAAATACATATGTCTGTCTATCATGGTTTATATTTTAAATAAATCTGTCTGTCTGTCTGTCATGGTTTGTATTTTAAATAAATCTGTCTGTCTGTCATATGTTGTATTTTAAATAAATCTGTCTGTTTGTCATATTTTGTATTTTAAATAAATATGTCTGTTTGCCATATTTTGTATTTTAAATAAATCTGCCTGTCTTTTATATTTTGTATTTTAAATAAATCTGTCTGTGTCTATCAGGGTTTGTATTTTAAATAAATCTGTCTGTCTGTCATGCTTTGTATTTTAAATAAATCTGTCTGTCTGTCATATTTTGTATTTTTAATAAATCTGCCCGTCTGTCATATTTTGTATTTTAAATAAATCTGCCTATCTCTCATATTTTGTATTTTAATTAAATTTTTATATTTAACCAACAAAAAACTACGCGCCATGTCTTTTGGGAATCGTTGTACAGATTATGACAATATCCGTGGATATATCCATTAAATATACGTTGAACTGACCCAATAGAGTTAATAGTGTTTTTGAGTAATGCGGATCTGATCAAATCCAGAAATAGTAGAAATTAAAGTTGATGAATTTAAAGACACTCGAACCAGTTCCTACAAACTAGTGTTCAAGATTATCTGAATGTAGGTTAATTTTGTTAAAGGAATGAAACTTCATCCAGTCCTAATAGTAAAATATGTTATTTTTAAAATAGACTTTTGTCCAATGAAGATCATATATGTTTATCACGCGACAACATTTCCTTTGGATTTGAACCAATTTAAATTATTTTATCGATGTATGTAACGTAATTATCTTCCAGCATAACCCAACTCAGACAACTTAAGAGGCGAATCAGAAAATGATTCATGCGAGGAATATTACTTGATCAAACGAAAAAAAAACATAATTAAAATGTTTTTATCCATATAAACTTAAGTATGTGTATATGTTTATATATTTGTATGCAGAATATTCACTCCTAAACTAATTAACCGATCATTATGCATTTTGAAACACAGCTGATATGCGTAAGGATTGTAATGTCGGCTATATTTAGTTTAATCTAGTTTCATGCAAATGGAATGAAAGCCATTCGGGAAAATTCATATACCACTGATTTTTGTGAAATTTAAACAATAGGTGTTAGACATTAATTAATAAATATTTCTATAATTTCAGTTTATTTCGAATATTTTTAGAGGGGTTTTAGGGGGCATAATATGGCACAATCTCTCATTAAAAATTAAAATATTTTAAATTGGAATTGCATTTTATTTATAGTGATTAGACACCAATTAAACAAATCCCCGGATTTTAATTTCTTCTTAAAACACATTAAGCGTAAGCCTCAATTGTTTGACATTTTCTAGTATGAATCTCATGTAATAGATTTTGATAAAAATTGGAATAAGTATTATAGACATCAGGTTTAGTATCATTATATCTTGATCTTAATCTTCGTAAACTGTTGGAAATCTTTTCTGCTCAGAGAATTCATTTTATCCGCCCCATAACGAGTATCGCGTAGCAATATAAATGTTGTGAACAGTAAATAATAAATAAAGGAAGTCAAGTCGAGGGTTGGTTTAACAAGTGTATTAACAAAGTAAGAAACTTGACTAGAACTTGGCTAGACAGTTACAAGACTGTGCTTTGTCCTTTCTGTGTCGCTGGTGTCTCGCACTATTTATAGTGACAACCGGTGTTGTTTCTCCTGTGTAAGAACGGCCGGTGTAACAATAAATATATTTAAACATTGTTATATTTTCCCAAATCCTGGTTCAAACATGATATTCTTAGCTATCAATTTTGTTCAAGGAAAACATCGAATGACAATTTTTGTGTCTTGTTATTACAAAATGTTTAGTCCTTTTTAGAAATATTTATTTTAACTAAATGTTCATGTGTAAGTACTATTGTGGATTAGTATTACTTAACAATAATTAACCAGCATTCCCTCTTATTTTTGTTCTCTAATTTCTCCCTATCTCTCTCACGCTCTCTCTCTCTCTCCATCTATCTGTCGTCTTGTCGTATTACTGCATCCGTACTAACATAACAGATAAATCGGATATGATTCTTCTTATGGCAAATTACTGCTGGGCGTCTACGTGTCATACCTTCAATATTTCAATTGAAAGTGTTCATTTGATTTCCCGAGCGTTGAGCGCTACCAACGTTGGTGAAAACTACAGCTACAATTGAGCGTTGAAATGCCTTTTCTTATCGATAACTACAATTATATGCAGCCGAACGGAGAGCAAGTGGAAGAATGACATGCTATCGATAGAGTACAGAGGACAGCGAACATATGAGTAGATTTCATATGGATACCTCGGAAGGTGTACAACTCTGTCGCAAGTAAAATGACATATATATATATATATATATATATATATATATATATATATATATATAGGTATATATATATATATATATACATATATATATATATATATATATATATATAGAGAGAGAGAGAGAGAGAGAGGGAGAGAGAGAGAAAGAAAGATAGATAAATATATAGATACATATAGAGAGATAGATAGATAGATAGCTAGATAGACAGATAGATATATATATAGAGAGAGATAAATAGATAGATAGATAGATAGATAGATAGATAAAGAGATTGATAGATCGATAGATAGATAGAGTATGTGAGAGAGAGAAGAAAAATATATATAAAGAGAGGGAGAGAAAGATATATATATATATATATATATATATATATATATATATATATATAGAGAGAGAGAGAGAGTGAGTGAGACAGAGCCATGACAATCTCGATTTGGTTTCATGTACATTCGTGTCTACATTCAACTGGTGACTGATAATCATATATTGGAAACGTCGTAAACAACCATATCAATCGATTGTCTTTCAACCGATCGGATGTGACCGTCTGTTTCTGTTGATGACCGAATTTTCCGTTGTCGCATTAATCGTTCTATTTTATACAAATCATTAAGATAAACTACGCACTACGCATATTTCTCTCTTCTTTCCATGCTCATCAAATGTTTACTATAATATGTAAACAACTTTCCCAGATTTATATTTTCATGAGCTTATTCAAAAGTGTTCAAGTTAAATAAATAAAAAAACTAAGCTACATATCCCAAATAGTTCCCCTATATTTTAATGTCTAACTACAATGTTTTTATATATTTTAATTTGGTAGAAATAATTGTGTTCATGCCAATATTTTAGTCTACACATTTACGGACATGTTTCAAGTCCCGCAGGCAGTCAGCTGAATATCGTCAGTCGACGTTCTCAGTAATAAGGCGATGGAAATGTAACATACCTGATTGTACATAGAATTAGGAAAATACAATCTAGGAATCTCTCTTTCTCTCTCTCTCTCTCTCTCTCTCTCTCTCTCTATATATATATATATATATATACATATATATATATATATATATCATATAATGTTAAATAATTATACGTACATTTATATATATATATATATAATATATATATATATATATATATATATATATATATATATATATATATATATATATATATAATGAATATAATTTTTCCCGAAGCCTTGTCTAAAAATATGTACGATTTTTATCACCTAAATATTTAATGTATTTTTATGTAATTATTTTTTATTGCTGATTGAAGATCATAAAAATACATAAAAATACACAAATATATATATATATTTATATATATATATATATATATATATTAAAATATTCGATATTGTATTTACCGAAGCCTATGTAAAATAAAGTATCTTACATCTGTATTTTCTTTCCATCATTCTATTCTTAGCTCACTCAAAATATTCGTAAAATGATTTAGAAATAACAACACAATCAAAATGACTACAAAACGGCTTTCCATATTCTTTTTAACCTTAATTAACTTCTAATTGTTTTCTGTCGAAATCATTTGGATTCTCATTCTAAGTACCCCTCCTTCCTTACAAACGGGAATTACGTAACAAAAAGACTGCGATATCAACACGTGTATTTCTCTAATCGTCTACCTCACCCACTCTCACAATCATGTCACACATAAGCCAGTCTTGTATCCTCGAAGGCCAAATAACTTCCGGACGACTACCTAAACTCGTAAACAAATAATCAATATTTTTCACCATTGCTTTTTCATCAAAGCTTTAAGCTGGGTCGTTCGAACATTATCAGTCAACCAAGAATGATCATAATCTAACATGAGGAGCGTTGGTAACATATTACCAGCAGAGGAATACACTGTGACTGTTTATAAGAAGGTGTTTGTCACGCTCCATACGATTGTAACAACATCTGGTAGAACTAAAAATATCCACGTCAGCAAAAAAACATCATTATTGATGCTCATATTATGATATTAGTCACACGAAAAACAATATACATATGAAATTGATAACATTTTCTTTAAGGCGTTATCGTCTGACCCTCCAAGAGGAAACGTCAGAATGAATTATTAAAACGGAAAGATATCGGACGCAGTATTAAGGGTAAAATTGTTTCAATTGGATTAATTAATTGAGTGAAAGAAAGAGGTAACGTATTCAACGTTATGGGGGATTTGAATAATGGAAGATCTCCAACTGATGTTTAAAAATATTTTGTCTTCACAGGCTAGGCCGTGAATTGTTAATAACTAACGCTTCAATTATATTGAGATGATACTTCTGCATAACATGAATATGGAAATTGGTTAGTTAATATTATTAAGCCAATATTTACTTTCATTCGGCCTACTTTATCTCTGTTTCCTTTGAATTTGTGTCTGACATACACAAATTATCTCTTTCAAAGGATACTGAGTTCTTAGCGTCCTTTGACATTAATAATGTGTTTACCAATGTACCATTAGATCAAATCATTTGTATATGTGCAGATTTTTCATGTCAATATGGAGCTGCTTACTTTGGCAAGACATGCCAACGATTAGGAATTAGATTAGCCAAACATATACCACATGAAATTCCTTTACACAAGGTTGGAGATTATCCGACAACTTTTAAGCACATAAATCTGCCATCGGTAATAACCTGGTTGGTATAAACACTAGTTCTGAGCAGTAATTCAATGTGTAGTTTTCTGTTTTATACAGTGCCAGGTCGAACTATTATTTCAATTTTATGTAGGCGTTAGTTATTAACAATTCTCAACCTAGCTTCTGAAATATCAGAGTGATTTATTCCATGATCCAAATCCCCATAACGTTGTAAGATTTAACAATTTATTCTCTATGAATTGGTTTATTTAACTGAAACTATTTTCCTATCATTTCTCATCTGATTGGAATTTATCATTATGACGTTTCTTCTCAGAGGGTTAGACGATAAGTCCTAAAGGATAATTTTATCAATTATCTTTTTTTTGCACCAACACTGTTTCATTGATAAAAATAATTTTTCCTCTGAAATGTATCTTACTTCTTTGTTTTACTAGATATCTACTTACATCTCTTTCTCTTTCCCTCTCTCTATTTCTCTCTCTCTCTCTCTTTCTCTCTCCCTATATATATATATATATATATATATATATATATATATATATATATATATATATATATATATATATATATTACGGAATGCCAGATATTTATACATACGTATATATAAATGTATACCACTCCCTCCAAAATTTCCCATTGCGGCCAGTAGCCACACATTATGATCTGTTCGTCACTCTGGTCAGTATTTACACTTAGCTGGTGATAAGCTTGGGAAATAGGTGTTACTCTCTTTCTAAAGCTCTATTAAGAGAGATATTAATATTCAAAAAAAATGTTGTAAGTATTTTTGTCTTATATTACTTTCTAATCTTATTTTCACTCTTACTGTTAATGATAAATATAGTTACGTATAATATAAGTGAAGGAATTTTCATGGAAATATACTGTAAATAGTCTATGTATGATATTAAGAAAAATAAACGGAAGTATTACCATGAATTAAGTTTTAATTAAGTTTAAATATTGTTATACACTTAATACTAGCTATCGAAAATTCATGTATTTATTACTATTAATTTAATTGATATATTTTAGGTGATATTTCAAGTTATCCAAAAGTTATCCAAAAGGGTAAAGTCAATAATAACTACACATAATTTACCAATATGACCATTATTCAGATATTTACTTATACAAATGTATATTTAATAGTTACTATTTTATACTGAGTTCAGGTTTCGTCTACACAGGTATCTCTACTAGTTCATATACACATAATACACACATACATATATGTATAATACATACATATATACAGATACATAAATATTCATATGTACCTTCATATACACACATACATACACATACACTCATATATACGCAAACACATATATACACACTTTTATACAAACACACACACACCCATATATATATATAAATATATATATATATATATATACATATATAAGTACGTACAGACACTCACACAAAAATACAGACATATATATATGCATACATTCTCATAATATATATTATACATTCTAATTATAAATTCTCATTTGATATACTATATAAGTTATTTAAATTTTTAAAAACGTAATGAATTTAATTTTGAAATCTATAACATTCGCAACCTTAAACTTAATCAAAACTTTCACATTGTAACATAATTTTAAAATTATTATTCTTTTAAACTGACACATTTCAGTTTTTAATCATGATCAGTTATAATCAACCTTTTAAATCAAGGATAAACTTCTTGTAAAGATAAGAAACCTAATTTATTTTTGTACTTTGATTTTACATATTTTTATACTCCGTTAATGCCACCACCCTAATTTATTAATTAACATAATCACCCCTTCCCATCCCTTCTATATTATAGAGACCGATCAGTAAATAGAATATTGTTGAAATTCTTTTTCTTTTAATTTTATTCTTTATTTTTACTTCGTTTTTAAATTATTGTCAGATACATATAGGTGTTAAAATTCTTTCATTTAGGTTTGAATCGTGGTTGGAAACACATCCGAGGAGACCTAGTAAAGGTCGAAATAACTTATAATGTGTACAATCCGAATGTATATCTAGTCTTTTTTAACCTCATAACTTATATATATATATATACATGTATATATATATATATATATATATATATATATATATATATATATATATATATATATATATATATATATATATATATATATATATATATATAAGGTAGACGGATGAAAAGGAATTAGAAAAGCGAAAGACAGATCTTTTGTCAATTCAGTTGCTCAATGCAAGTTATACTCCGCAAAAGGGCAATTTATTCAGTTATTTTTTCCTTAAGCCAGGCTTTTCAAATATCAAAATCTTATCATCAGAGGAGATTGCTGGGATAGATAAATTGGCAAAGGCCAAGATTTAAAATTTGAAAAAGTAAAACAAAGATTGTGGGGAAGAAAAAAAAACAAGGCAAAACGCTGCCAAAATGCAAGCAAAAATCCAGCGGAGAGAGTGATTTGTAGGTAGGTCGTTGGAGGGCACGAGAAATAAAATGAGGGATTTCACACTTTCTTAACTTGCTGGCTGGTCTCATATGAGTTTTTGCCATTCTTCAGACGGTCCGTTCTTTCAACGAGCAATCTGTAGTTTTAGCTTAACCTTTAAATATTATTTGCCATCAGTATAGACTTATTTTATGATTTTCAGCCCGGGAAGTACTTTTAAAATGGCTAATATTTTACACCTCACGTTTTACTGAGCCCTGTTGCATCCAGGAACGAACCCCTTGTTGGACTTTTTACCATCTGGATTCTATCTATTTTCACCGCACCTGGATTTTAACTTTGAAATCCTTCATTTTATTTCTCGTACTTTCCGGGATGAAAACTCATAAAATAAGTCTATACTGACGGTGAGATGACACCATCAAGAAAGTATTATTAAAATCGCTAATAAAAATATTGATAACACCATTGTAAATTGTCTTCGAGAAAAGTACCGTTTTATATTAGTATAGGACTTTTTTCAATTGCATCAGTCAAAAGAAGCGACAGAGACGCTGCAAATCGATTATTGTACTATTTGTAAGTTAATCAACAGATTTTATTCGTATATACTTTACTCACATGCTGAAATAATATTTAGTTGTAATTGTTCAAATAAGCCGTAATTTATGATAAACTGAACACGTAAGCAAGCTCTCTCAGCTACCTAGTTATTTTCTAGTTCCCTCTCATAACCACGTTCTAATATTCTGTAGTTTATTTGTGAACATTTAGAGAAACACAAACTTCTTTTCTTCCAGCTAATTTACATAGTAGTTCGGTATGTATATTAGATAACAACGTAATAGATTGCTTCAAATCTATATAATCAGGATATATAATCAAGATATATAATCAAGATATATAATCAAGATATATCCCCGTTTATGCAGTTTCCAATGAATGAAGTGGAACGCCCAGTGGTAGTAACTGTGATCCAATGGGTTACATATATTGTAAACGGTCTGGTCCAACGGCTAGGGAAGCCGTGTATTTCAGCTAATAAGCAAATATAAGTAAACATAACGCGCGCACACACACACCCACACAGACACACACACACACATATATATATACATATATATATATATATATATATATATATGAAGAAGAATGGAAAGGAATTAGAGAAGCAAAAGCCAAATCTTAATTCAATTCAACTGCTCAGAGCAAGGTATATTCCGCAAAAAAGCAATTTATTCAAGTTAAATTTTCCTTAAGCCAGGCTTTTCAAAGATCAAAATCTTATCATCAGAGGAAGTCGCTGGGATAGAAAAGTTGGCAAAGGCCAAGTTTTAAAATTTGAAAAGATAAAATAAAAGTTGCAGGGAAAGAAACACAGGGCAAAACTCTGCCCGAATGCAAGCAAATGTCCGATTGCTAAATATATATATATATATATATATATATATATATATATATATATATATATATATATATATATATATACATGACCGGGGGTTTAAGATCGAATCAAACTAGCTACAATGACAATGGATACTAAACACTATTCCATGGTGAATAATCTCAGGTTTAACACATTTTGGTCGAGTTATTCTTCAGTGAAGAGAAAAAAGCGAAAATAGACTTCTTTAAAACCGACATTTAACATGATTAGTAATGAAATGAAAGAAGTTAAAGTAAGAAGAAAGAAGGAAAGTCGCAAATACAACAGCAAACTGAAATATTCACCAATAATTCAGATTTCTACAAAAGTGGAGGAGCAATAAAAATGTAAAAGAAGAGAGAGTGAGAGTTAAAAAAAAGACCCCCCGTGTACACTTTATGTGATATCTCCTTTATTTATTCACCGATTACCCTTATTTTACACGACATGGCAGAATCAACGACCGTGAGTACACCAGCTGGGACAAAGTATATCCTGTGTTAAATTTTACTACATGAAAGGCTCGTTTAAGAAACCTCAGGACAGTTACATGCATCAGTTCGAATGTAAAAAGGCTCTATCAAAAAGCAGAATTCAGAATTGGGTGGACCACTTCGAGAAGTATGGGACCGTGGAGAACTTCATCGCTGCCAGTGAGAACCGTCCAAGCGACTCGGGACGTCCCAAGAAGCGGACAGTCGAGCTGGTCGAAAGTGTCAGAGAGTCTCTCCAAGAGAGTTCAAAATGCTCTGTGAGTAAGCGAAGTCAGTCCCGCGGTATCTCCCGTGAGACTTGCAAGAGAGTTCTGGTGAACGATATCAGGGCGTACCCATACAGAATACAGACGCTGTAGACCCTTACAGCCTCAGACAAAAAGAAGAGGAACGCTATGGCAGTCAAGATGCTCGATAAGATCGAAGAGACACCAGGTTTGATTAACCTCCTTTGGACCTAAGATGAATCCAACTGCCATCTTTACGGAAAGGCGAACTCCAAGACAAATGTCTTCTGGGGGTCCTCCAGAACCAAATGAAGTAGCCACCAAGCACCTGCACTCTCCTAAGTGCATGGTGTGGGCTGCAATCTTGGTCAGAAATTTCATCGGACCAATCTTCATCGAAGAATCTGGCGCAGCAGTGACAGTCACCGAGGAGCAGTAAGTGGAGGTCCTCAAAACCTTAAAGAGTGAGCTCCATACCCTCTACGCGTCGCCCATGAGAAAGTGCTCGTTTCAGTAAGACGGAGCAAGTTCTCACACCTCAAACCTGTCCCGAGATATGCTGAAAGAGAACTTCCAAGGCCGAGTGATCAGTCTCAAGACTAATTCTGAGTGGTCACCCCAAAGCCCGGACCTAAGCCCCCCAAAATTGTTTCTTTGGGGCTATCTTAAGGACAGAGTGTACGCAGGGAACCACAGAATCATCACGAAACTCAAGGAAGCCATCAGGGAGGAGATGAGAGCCATTCCCAATTCCGTCTGTAAGAACGTCATGGACAATTTCGTTCTGCGCCTCAAGAAATGCACGGAGCTAAATGGAGGCAATCCAGAACACATGCTGTAGAACGGAGAAAAAAAGGTTAAAGACCCTAGTGTTTTTATGTGATGTTTTGAATATAATAAACTAGTTATAACCAAAATTCATTTCATTCAAACGACACACTAAGAAACGGGGCCTAATTATAGTTGGGACCCGTTTTTTTGGGTCACCCTGTATATATATATATATATATATATATATATATATATATATATATATATATATATATATGTATATAATTATATGTGTGTGTAAGCATATATATATATATATATATATATATATATATATATATATTCCGAGACTATATATATATATATATATATATATATATATATATATATATATATATATATATATATATATATATATATATGTATATATATATACAGAATAACAGCAACTGGGTGTGTGGGGGCATGTAAGAGAGCCAGATAGATAATAGAACGGGAGGAGAAAAGAAGAGAGAAGAGGAAAGTAGACAATAAAATTAAAAAATTAAAACCAATGAAAAGTGAGAATTTTACAAAATGCAATAAAATAATTGAACCGTTCAAAAATAGTTCTCAGGTAACAGTTTAAAGTTTCGGAAAATAACACCATTCAGTCTTTTTTTATTTATTTTAATTTATTTTAAAAAAGTTTTCTTTTCAACTCATCTTTTTTGAAAATGATATTCAGGGGAACATTATACTATTCCTGACACCTGTGAAAAAAAGGAAAGATAAAAAGAAAGCTCTGAAAAATCAATAAAAATAGAGAAATCAAAAAAAGAAATGATATCCTAATCTTTTCCTCAGCCTCAACCAAGTTACTAACGAAAAACCTTGACAAAAACGAAATCAAAAAAGTTATTCAAAACAAAACGAGAAGCGACCATTTTTACGCCTTCAACTCTTTCCTGGTTGTGGAGCAAATAAATAGTGCAATTAGATTTAAATAATGAATAAAGCTTTAAATGTTGGTTAAATGTAAGTAAAATTAAAACTAAATCTATCTATTTAAAGATTAGGGTGGCAAATTCAATTGACTTCACTCGAGTTTAGTTAATAAGAGTATTTTCTTCAAACTCTTAATATTATTGGATATAGTATGTAAGATTAAGAGCATATACATATATATATATATATATATATATATAGGGTGGGCAAAAATAAGGGTCCTATTTTTAAAAATTCATAACTTTTTTATTTATTGATTTGTTGTTTTTTTTTAGAATAAGTAAAGGACCCCTTCCGAAGCAAGCATGAGCCGTATTAGCCCTAAGGAACGTACCCTCATTAAGAAAACATTATTTTTGCTTAAAAAACTCAAAACCGTGTAAAAAACAATACTTTAGTTTTTGTAAGTTTTAAGAAGTGTTTTTCGGCTAAAATTTGTTTTGTTTATTTCAAAAAATCTCGGAAGGGTCAGTCTACACACACATAAAGTTTGGTGAGTTTAACTTTTATTTTGTGGAAGTTATTCAAATTCAAGTTATTCAAATTTAAAGATAGGACCCTTATTTTGGCCCACCCTGTATATATATATATATATATATATATATATATATATATATATATATATATATATCCGGATGTTTCACTAACTCTAAGATATTAGTTGACGCTTATATCTTTTGTTGGATTGCTTCATATATATATATATATATATATATATATATATATATATATATATATACATACATACATACATACATACATACATACATAATGGATGTATATATTTTTAATATATGATATCTGACTTTTGAACATGAATAATGTTGGTGTTATGATATTGAGTGCAATTTAGGATCAATATCCATTAGTTCGAAGAAATTAAAATTAAAACTATACTCTATAAAACGATACAACAACCAGAAATGTGCCTTTAATTATACTAATTATAAAGACACACCATCATTTCCCTAAGAATTTGGGTTCCTAATGTTGGATAATGACCCTGTGGGAACGGACGCATCTTAAGGTGGGCCTATCTGTTGGAAATCGTTATGTTGTCTTGCGCGATTTAGTGCGGGTGGACCCGTGCAGTCGAGTGCAGAATAGGGATGTTCTCACAGTCGGAGCTCACAGACATGACAGGGTCATCGCATTGACGAGACATCAGATCAAGGGTCGATGTGCACTTAGCATAGAGGGTATGTGACGTCACGGGCTTTTGCGTGTGAAGCAGAGTGTTTGCCAGTCTAGGTTTTGGAGGCGAAACTATCAGACGTGATTTTTATGATGTACTCTGCAACATACACAGGGGAATTATTTCCCTAAGAAAATGCAGGCGAAATATCATTTTCCCCACCCGCTCCACGAATAGTTAAGGATATAATTGATAAGTAATTATGAAAGCAGTAATTTGCTCTCTCTCTCCCTCTCTCTCTCTCTCTCTCTCGATGTAAGTTGATATCTCCCATCTGAAGGATAACTAACTCTTGAAAATAAACAGAATTTAAGTTTAAAAGATTGTTTTTCTTCTGAGTCGGTCATGGAGCGTGATTCACGGCAGAAAGAAAGAGGAAATGAGAAAGAAGAAAGAATTCAACCACTAGACAACGAACCCCTCCACGCGGCAAGGAAAGATTGAGGGTGCGAGAAATATAAAGGTATGCAAATTATATGATTTATGGAGTTAAAAATGACGTGTGATTAAACGAGAACAGCCAGGACCCGTACCGGGACGAGCATATAAAAAAGGACCTGCCGCGGCCCAAGCAGGGGGTCTCTGAAACACTAAGCACAAATAATGAATCCCAAATAGTTACATGGAATAGAATAAGGATTACTAGCACTTTAAAGTCGCTAAACACACTATGTTGGTTTGCTTTAATGAAAACGTAATTTGATTCATTGACACACATCATAAATCACGGTGAAGTGTAGACACAATAAAATAAACACCCTAAACACCCTACATCATTTACACACAACATTATGAATATGTAACTCGTCAAAATAATAACAAAAGCTGTTAATTGATTCTTGACATATAGTGTTTGTCTACCAGTGTAGATGTATCTGTTCGTTTCATGAACGTACATGTATATGTTTATTTATTGTGTCTATCTGAATTAATATGTGTAAGTGTATGCACTTACATGTTTGTATACCGGTGTACATGTATTCGGCCGACTGTACTTATGCTTCTATGTGTGACGTGTTTGATTAGATGTGACTGGTACTGTATTCATCCCGAGACAAATGCAATAGAAGTACATTGGTAAAAAGTATAACCTGCATCTTGTTATTGTGGATCTTTTGACAGAGTAGTAAGATATGTTTTCTGGTGGGCTTTGCGTTAACTAGAAGCACACAAGCTGTAAGTGAAAATTTTCAAGCACAGAAATGCTCAAAGTCGTGTTAGAAGTAACAACGCATTTACTGACAGCTTTAATTTCTAAATAGGAGTACACAATGGTTCTGTACTGAGTTGTTGTAGTGTTGGAAAGCTCGTAAAAGTGATTTCGTCGGATTAGTTTGTGGAAAGGGAGACGGATGTAATTTACTTTTTGTAGTACCTACAAGCATTGAATACACAAGAAGTGCAGTGAAATGACTAGTAAGTTGAAAGGATAATCAGTTTGAGTGCAAGAAGTGTAAACAATGTAGATGGATGATAACTCAGATGTGGTGAGAGTATATCAGGATGGCGAAGATATTGAGGTTGTCGTGAAGTTTTGTTATCTTGGTGATACCATCCAAGCACATGATTGAAAAGGTGTTAGTGTGGTTGCAAGAGTTAGGAGTGAATGGAGTTATATTACTAACCAGCATAGCGTTACAACTGTCGACCAAGAGAAGAGGCTATCAAACATGTGCACGCAGTTTGATGATGTACGGGAGTATAACCTTGCTAGTGAAGGCTTAGGATATGCGTTATGTAGAAAGAAATCATATGAGACCGATACGATGGATGTGAGTCTTTAAGAGAAGATAACATCTGTGGGTTAGTTTCCGCATTCGGGGACATTTCTCAGGATTGTAGCTGTTTTGATCATTATTGTCCTTTGTATGGTCTCAGTTATCCCTTTGATTCCTATTTCTCCTAGTCTTTTCTCCATGTTTTGGGGGACTGTTCCTAGTGCTCCTATGATTATTGGTGTTATACTGACTTTCTTCATGTTCCATATTCCTTTCAGTTCTCTGGCAAGTTCAGTATATTTGCTTCTTTTTTCCGTCTCTTTGATCTTCACTCTGTGGTACGCTGGAACGGCAAAGTCTACAATTTTGCAAGATTTTTCTTTCTTGTTTATTATTATAATATCCGGTCTCCTTGCTGTTATGGGTTTGTCTGTTTGTACATTCATATCCCATAGGATTTTGTGTTTTTCGTTTTCTAGTACAGTTTCTGGTTTGTGTTTGTACCGTTTTTTTGCATATTCGAAATTCAGTTGTTTGTACATTTCCTGGTGTACTTCTTTACCAACGCTGTCATGCCTGTTCTTGCATTCCTTTTCGGCATTCACTTACTATATGATTTATCGTTTCGTCTCTTTGTCCACACAATCGGCATTTGCTGTTTTCCTGAGTTTTATCTATCTTTGCTTTAATAAAGTTTGTTCTAATCGCATTGTTCTGTGCGGCCGTTCACTAAGATTCCGTTTCTCTGTTCAAGTGTCCTTTTCTTAGCCATGCCCAGCTGTTTTCATTGGCTTCATCGTCCATGTAGTTGTTTTTCTTCCCACTTTTCCTTTCTTGTCTTTTTGTTTCTGGTTTCAGTGCTTCCGGAGTTGTTTGTTGGGCTGGTGTCTCTAGCCGTGGTGATAAGTTTTTCCGTGTTCTGGGTTACATATTTCTCCAGCTCTTTTTTGGTGTCTTCCACACAATCTTCTATACTTACCAGTCCTCTACCTCCTTCATTTCTTTTCATGTAGAGTCTGTCCGTATCGTCTTTTGGGTGCAATACATTGTGCATAGTCATTAGTTTTCTAGTCCTCTGGTCAAGGTGCCTGAGTTCTTCTTTGGTCCAGCCTATGAATGGTCCAGAGTATCTTATTAGTGATACAGCCCATGTGTTTATCCCTTTTACTAGGTTTCTGCTATATAGTTTACTTTCTAAGAGTTTCCTTGATCTTCGTAGATATTCTTTTCCAATCTTCTCTTTCATTTCTGTATATTGAATTGTGTCTGCTTCCAGAACTCCCAGGTATTTATAACTATCTTGTTCTCCTAGCGCCCTCATCTCCTCTTGGTTGGGGAGTTCTATGCCTTCTGTCGTCTCCAGTTTTCCTCTTTTAATCTCTAGCAGTGCACATTTTTCTATTCCAAACTCCATTTGGATATCCTGACTGAATATCTTGGTTGTATTTATCAGCTTTTCCAGTTCTTTTTTGTTTTTTTGCAAACAGTTTAAGGTCCTCCATGTACATCAGGTGGTTTATTCTTTGTTCTATATCCGTAAACCTGTATCCGGCATCACACTTTCTGAGTATGTAGTTGAGTGGCATCATGGCTATTATAAACAATAGTAGTGATAGAGAGTCTCCTTGAAAAATGCCTCTCTGTATTTTTTTTTATCTCAGACAGGTATTGTCCTCCGGCTGTCAGTTTTAGTCTCCATGTCTCCATTGCTTTCTGGATGAGATTAATAATCCTGTCTGGTATTTAGTATATTTTAAGCATTCAATTATCCATGTTTGGGGGATTCTGTCGTAGGCTTTCTTGTAGTCAATCCATGCCATGGTTATGTTCTTTTGTCTGCTCTTCACCTCCTTCAAGATCTTTTGATCACTGTATAGTTGATCATGTGCCCCTCTTTGTCCTTTCCGGCATCTTTTTTATTCCTCGGGGAGCAGTCCACGTTGGTCCAGGGATTGGTAGATTTGTTCTCTCAATTGTGCTGTGAGAATTTTCCACATTATTGGTAGACATGTTATTGGTCTGTAGTTTCTGGGGGTCGTTCCCTTTTTGGGGTCTTTTTGTATTAATGTTGTTCTTCCTTCCGTCATCCATTCTGGTACGTCTGTTTTGCGGATACATCCACTCAGTTTCTGCGCTAGTCTTTCATGCAGGGTCGTGATTTTTTAAAACCAGTATGCATGTATTCCATCGTGGCCTGATGCTCTCCAGTTTGCCATTTTTCTTAGGGTTTTCTTGATCGTTTCTTTGTTAATGTATGTTTCGGTTCCTTCGTCGATTTCCTGCAGTTCATTTTTCATGTTTTTCAACCATTGGGCATTCTTGTTGTGCTTTTTTGGTACTTCCCATATCTTGCTCCAGAATTGTTTTGTTTCTGTTGGGTTCGGTTGCTCTGTTGTTGTTTTCTCTCCATTTACGTTTTTGTAAAACTGGCTTTCATCGCTTTCAAAGGTCTTGTTCTGTTTGCTCTGTTCTGATTTGTAGCTGTATCGTCTCAGTCTTCCTTCTATTGCTGCTATCTTTTGTTTTATTTCTTAATGTTTCTCATTTAGTTTTTCCTTGCGTTTCTGATTTTTGCTTCTTAATCGTTTCATGTCCTCCTTCCTTCTGTTCACGGTTTTAGCTTCTTTCCGAAGTTTGGTGATCTGGGTTTCCAGTCTGATTTCCCATCCAGGTTTTGTCGGTCCACTCTTCTGTCCATTCTCTTCGTTTCTTAGTTTCATACTTACCGATTTTGCCCCTGCATATATCAGGTTGTTTAGGTCTGTAATAGTTTATGTTGGGATGTGTGTGAGGAGTCTGTTTACTCTTTCTGTCTTTGCTTTTAACTTCTTCGCTACTTAATCCTGAGAGATTGGAGTTTTGTTTTGTTTTCTAACATGTATCGTCTAATGTTCTCCACTTTACTTGCTTCTTTTTCGTTGAGTTCTACTTCAGCAGGTTCTGTGGTTCCGCAGTCTTCTATCTCATCTGGTTCTGTGATTCCGTAGTCTTAAACTCTTCAGATTCAGTGTGTATGTTTTGCCCGTCCTCTTCCTATGGTTTCTCATTCGGTGGTGTTTCTTGCTCCGTTTCGCCATTAACCTTCTGTCTGATTTCCGTCAGTTCCATCTCCGAGAACCATCCTCGCTTGAGGATCTGTCTTGCTTGATCTGCTATCCTTTGTTCCGTTGTATGGTAGTCACTAGTCATGTCCCAGAGATGTTTTATTCGTTTTCGGTAGCCTCTTTCTGTATTGTAGCGGCTTTTATAATAGCACACCATCACCAGTCTGTTCTCTTTCGTGGTCCATTTCTTTCTGTATCTTTTCAGTTTGCTGTTTTCGCTCTGGGTTTCCTGTCTTTGGTCTGTGTCCTTGTCATACCTGGAATCAGAGAGGTTACTTTCCTGGTTCTTGGCCGTTGTCTTGTTTCTGAAATGCGAAGGGCCAACATTCGCAGGATGCGGACCGGGTCCCCCATGTTGGCTAACGAGGAGAAGACCTGCCCATCATGACACTCAGGTCTTTCTGGTGTGTGTGGCCACACCAGACCCAGGCTTATTCTGCCTGTGGTCCTGTCACAGGGATAGTTATTGTCTCATTCATTGTGATGAGTGATATTGTGCACTACAACACACAAAAAACAAAAACAAAATAACAACAACAACAACAGCAACCAAACAAACAAACAACCAAACAACCAAACAACCAAAAAAATATATATATATATATACATATACACACATACACACATACATACATATACATATACATATATATATATACATATATACATACATATACATACATATACACATACACACACATACACACACACACATATATATATATATATATATATATATATATATATATATATATATATGTTATATAAGGGCATAGTATAAGTTCATTGTATACGAAAAGGGAACAGAAATTTGAAGATATGTTTCCCTCTCGCAAGTAAGCATAAATAATAGAGATAAGAAGGCTAAACTTCAGGCCTGCATGAGAGTTCAAAAATGTATTCAGTGGGAACTTAATAGGCAGACACTAAGGCATATAAAAACCAAAGTTTAACAGGGTTAATACTAGCTCGTTTGGTAGCATTGGGATTAGTAAAAATGCCAGATACATTTAAAACTGTGCAAAAAAAAAGAAAAACACTTTACCATCGCTTCACTTGAGATATTGGTCTCGAATTGCCGGCCGGTGGCAGATATAACATGTATTAGCTACGGTCTGCTATTAGTTGGGAAACTACATTTTCTTTCATATTCATTCGCTAGTGGACTTCACCTACTTTTTCCCTCCCAACCCCTCTTTGTAATCGAAACTCATTGACCCTTCTAAAAACTTGGAATGTTAGCAAGAAAGAAAAAAAGGACGAAATAAGTATTTTTCATACAGACAAGGGAGAAAAAAACTGAAAAAAGATTATTTAACTCATGAAAATTAAGAATACATTTAGTACTTAGCTTTCTTGTTTTTTTAAAATGACAACGATCGCTTCACTTGAGATATTATTCTCGAATTGCCGGTCGGTGGCAGATATAAAATGTATTAGCTACGGTCTGCTATTAGTTGGGTAACTACATTATTATTATTAGTAGTAGTAGTAGTAGTGGTAGTAGTAGTAGTATCATAATTATTATTATTATCATAATTATTATTATTATTATTGTTATTATCATCATTATTATCATAATTATTATTATCATCATAATTATTATTATTACTATTAGTATTATTATTATAATTATTATTATTATCATTATTATTATTATCATTAGTATTATTATCATTATTATAATCATAATTATTATCATTATCATAATTATTATTATCATAATTATTATTATTATCATCATTATTATTATTATTATCATTATTATTATTATCATTATTTTATTATTATTATTATCATTATTATTATTATCATAATGATTATTATTATCATAATTATTATTATTATAATTATTATTATGATCATTATTATTATTATTATTATTATTATTATTATTATTTTTATTATTATTATTAGTAGTAGTATTATCATCATCATCATTATTATTGTTATGATTATTATTATTATAATTATTATTATTATTATTATTATTATTATTATTATTATTATTATCAGTATAACTATTATTATTATTATTATTATTATTATTATTATTATTATTATTATTATTATTATTATTATCATCATTATTATTATTATTATTATAATTATTACTATTATTATTATTATTATTATCATTATTATTATTATTTTTATTATTTTTATTATTGTTATTATCATTATTATCATGATTACTATAATGATTATCTATATATTAATACGATAGCGTGTGTGTTCGTGTGTCACGCTTCCGGCAAATGCTCTGCGCATGCGTGCCGCACCTAGATTATTAACAACATTTAATTAGCCTAATTTTTGAGTCATATTTTAATTATTTCCCTTTAGCGCAACGTAGTAATTTTGTCTTTGGCCCGACTGGTTTATAGTTCGATCCCAACCAACCGCTACGATTTTTTTTTCTACATATCGAGGGGATGGGGAAGAAATAATACCTTTTTTTTAATCACTTTGTCAAAAAGTACTTTTTTGTGTTGCTTAAAACTTAAAACTATTTTTTGTTTTTATTTTGGCGTTTTTAGGGCATGTCTATCATTTTTTTTTGTTGTTGTTTTTTGAACGGACGTTAAGCAATGTTTTTTTTTTCAATGATAGTTTGAACTAAGTATTTATTTTTTATTTGCACCACTTCTTAAAGTGTTAAAACATTTATTTATCATTTTGGGATGGTAAGGGACCAGTATTTATTTTTTAAATGTTTTGAACGGACAATAAGCACTGTTTGTTTTGTTTTGTTTTGTTTTTTTTCTCAGTGAAACACCGAGAGCGTGGTCGAAAGAAAGAGAGAATGTGTGTTCGTAAGAGAGGGAGGGGGGAATAGAGAAAGAGTGAAAACGCAATAAAAACAAATAAATAAATCGCAAAAAGTAAACTTACTAACAAATAGAAGGTGCTTTGTTACATTGGGACCCGCGCTAACTTTGACCGCGTCGTTAGGGTTAGGGTCGGGGGGGGGGTAGGGTTACCTATAAAGTTCAGGGTCATTGGGGGTTAGGGTTAAAGTTAGGGTCAGGGTCAAAGTTAGCCCGGGTCCCAATGTTACAAAGTACCAAATAGATACGTAAAAATAAGACAAGGGCAATGATATTGTATAGTTAACATCTGATAAATTAATTTTTTTATTTCAAATATTTATTTAGTTATATTGTCAAATTCGTCAAACAAAAATGGCGTTCGCTTATTTTAGGTGAGGTGGTCGCTAATTTCAGACTTTATAAAAGGCTAAATTGTCCGATTACAGTAGAGGATCTCTTTACATTAGCGGACTGCTTCATTGTCCTTGATTCTGACCTTATAATACTGAGAGTTTTAGCAATGTTTGTTTTAGTCTTTGCTATGACTCAACCGACGATAGAACTCTGGTATCCCGTTTCATTAGCGGAAACGCTTACCAAATGGGCCGGTTTCAGGCTTACGGTATTTATTTATTTATTTATTTATTTATTTTATTTTTTAATATTTAAAATTTCTTATTCTTCTTCTTCTTCTTCTATTTCTTCTTCTTCTTCTTCTTATTATTATTATTATTTATATATTAATACGATAGAGTGTGTGTTATTTATTTTGTGTGTCACGATCTGACACTCCTATTTAAGAAGATTTAGTGAAGAGACAGCTTTTGCCCCGGCAACCGAGTAATATAAATAAATATATATACTTCCATTCCGTCACGCAACATTTTTGTGAGTAAAATATGTGCATATTTCTAGCCACCGGATAATATTATTAACAGTAAATTATACAGATTGATGTAGAAAACACTGTGGAATTTCCACAGGGTCCCGCTAGTTATTATATTATTATTATTATTATTTTGTTTTTATTATTATTATTAATATTATATTATCATTATTAGTAGTATATTATTATTACTTTATTAATATATTATTATTATTAATTGTAATTATACCTCATTATTACTTTTTATTATGAATATCATATTTTATTACTTTTATTATTATTATTATTGTTATTATTATTATTGCTATCATTATATTCCTGGAATTTTCATAGTAAAACATTACCCATCATGAATGTATTATGCTCGCACATAATAATTTGAACCGTCTGTGTTTATTGCTTCTAAACTATCTAATTATAAATATCTCTCGCTTTCTTTCTTTCTCTTTCGCTCTCTCTTTCTCTCTCATATATATATATATATATATATATATATATATATATATATATATATATATATATATATATATATGGGAAGAGAAGGATGAAGGTAATCCGACGTGATGGGAAAATGAAAAAGGAAAACCAAAAAATGGATGTTTTTTATGTGTACATCAACGTTTCGTCTTTATTTATAAGACTTCATCAGGATGATAAAATAGAGAAAAAATGTCATGCAAGTACAGATACATTCATTTCTATTTCTCCAACAAGTACGGACGTCCACCCAGTAGGGGCCATTATTTCATTTTATTTTTTCCTCCCAATATGTCTACCCTACATGTATCTGTACTTGCATGACATTTTTCCTCTATTTTATCATCCTGATGAAGTCTTATGAATAAAGACGAAACGTTGATGTACACATAAAAAACATCCATTTTTTGGTTTTCCTTTTTCATTTTCCCATATATATATATATATATGTATATATATTCACACTAAACTATATTATAAAATAGTTTGTTAGTTTGCATTTCGTTGTCTCGATAGGTAATAGTTGGTCTAAAGGTTAGACACCCTTGATGTAACAACTCGAGCATTCCTCAATTAATAGCGATTTTTTAAATTAGATCTTGGTGTCTAATTGCCAATCAAGTAAAACAGGGTTTGCACACCACCATTTTGCCTTTGATTGCATCTATATTATCTAGCTAAAAGAAGCAGTAATATTGTTAGTGTAGTTATTGTCAATGATGTTATATTTGATTTTCTTTCTCTGAGATGAATTTCTAGCTGGTGATCTCACTTATAGCGTAGTGATAATTCCGCTAATAACTTTTGAACACAATTTTCCCAACTCGCATTCTATGCCGGTAATAATTACGACATGAACGAGCGGTGCACACGTCGGCTAATTGTTACCAATGTAGACTATGAACCTAAATCTTATCAGGCAATAAGTATTGTATTCCGGCATTAAATACACCAAACGGTCGATATGCCGTGTAGAGTCTAATATACACCAGGGATGTTTTATTGTGCAGATATCACGAACTATGAACAAGATGATGCCAGGTTCAAATCGTTGTGGATGTACTATAGTCATTTATGTACAAATAGTGTCGGAAAATGTATGGATCAATACGTCCAATCAAACTATGTGTAAAATAGTAACTGTCTGATCTTATGTAATGACACATTTGCAATATACATTGCCATTTGGTAATAAATAACTATGAAAAATAAACCATTACATCACTTGGACATCCGCATGCATCCTTGTCTTTCGTAGTTTATGCTCGAGTATTGTCATCACCTGATGTGCTTATAAAGCATGAGAGAAGTGAATGCAACTTTTAACTCTGCTCTTTATATTATTTATCCCCTATTATTGACGAAATAGGATTTTAAGATCATCTAAAATTCCATCTCAATAGTAGACAGTTTTTCTGTACCTTAGGGGCATTTGAAATTAAAATTACATTTAGTTATTCGGTCAGGTTGCGCGTCACATAATGTCTTGGGGAATAGGAAACGCCCCAAAACTCCCATTCTTCCTATGAAGATAGTTTAGAATACAATCCTAGTTACGGTTTTGAAAGCCCAATTTAGTTAAGTAAATAAAATATTGTCTAAAGTTAAAATCGTGACTTTCTCGTTAGAGTCAAAGAACATGCATATCTCTCAAAAAGGCCAGAAAGACTTGATGCTATTTTAAGATTCCGATGAATACTACTACGGAGCTACTCACATTCTTTGAACAACGAATACACGTCAAACGATAAAACGTCCCATAGCCCTTTTTTCGGTCCATAGTTTGCGCTACCTACAAAGGGTTTTAGTGGGGCTAGAGCCTTGTAGTACCAGTCCCGATGACTTCTGAACAGTTTCGCCGTACACAATTTAACTCACAAATTAACTCATGGCACTGTGATATTATAGAGCGCCCTGATCCCCCAAACCGGGACGCCATAAGCAATTAACCGGAGTGAAGGCCCAAGAGTGAGAATTTGAAAAGAACTATAGAGTGTCCAGTTCATATTTCTATTTGAAAGCGGAAATCGTATATTTGTATGAGATCGTTTAACTTAAAAAACAGATCAAAGCAGACATTGCTCAAGTTCCGTTTGTGCTGTATGCCAAAGTATGTCGTTCAGTCCCTGAAACATTAGGAAACTGCGTTGAGTTTTATGGAGAGCACATATTGCGTTGATAAATGTTTTAATAAACATCATGTTGTATGTTGAAACAAACCTTTTATTTTTTATATTACAGTTGCATATTTCTCCATGTTAAATTTATTATGTTGAAATTCGATTATATAATTCCTTATGTTTAACCGTGTATTACGGCACAATAAGACGTAAGCCCATCGAATATTGCATATTTAAAACCGAAGAAGGAGGCGAATGCGCTACAACATCAACGTGTTTGAACAATGCGACATATTCTCATTACTGATGGAGTTGTGAGAACTGACTCTGCAACACGAGTCAATAATTCTAAAAAGGCATGCATACAACTTAATGCAATCTTTCTCCTAAAAAAGTCTATGTCGCTATATAGGTAGGAAGTCTTACGTTTACGCAAACATAAACACATCGACATTTAAATATTGTTTGCCGAATATTTCCTTATCGTAAGAATGTCTTGCATCTCTTCTTTCTATATTTACCTTTCTTTGACCGGTGGTAATATTTAATCAACAGAAACAGCGTTATTTATTCATGTATAAGCAGACAGGACAACTATATCAGGTGTTTTAATCAGAATTCCCTACCCTGCGGCACGACTATCGTTTACAACGCGAATGGAAGATGCGAGCAGATCTTACACTTAACTTAAGGTGGTTTGGTAGTTTTGTTTTACGGCATATCAACCCTTTTTGGGTTATTTAATGCCGAATCTGGTCATTATAGTAAAAGTTTTTATGCTTCAAGTTCTTTATATCTTCAAATGTTTAATCATCGTTTTTGGTTTGGTAGTTTTGTTTTACGGCACGTCAACCCTTTTCGGGCCATCCAATGCCGAATCCGGTCATTATAGTAAAAGATTTATGCTTCAAGTTCTAAAAATAAAATAAAAAAGGGGAGGGAGAAAGGGAGAGGGGCTGTTGTTTTTGGTTTTGGTTTTGTAGAACATATTTAAGTTTTACAAAAAAAAAAAAAAAAAAAAAAAAAAAAACCAAAAAACGTCAATGTAGGTGAATTTCGTCTCAGGGAGCCACAGGGCAGCCTGATCTGGTATCACCAGCTTAACTTAAGGTGTCTATATATATATATATATATATATATATATATATATATATATATAAATATTCAATAGGAGAGTTATATTCCTTTAAAAAAACGTTTTAAAGAATTTAAAAATAATAAATGAGGATAAAAGCCTTTAAATCATGTTTAGATGCAATATTTACTAATAGAAAATATTGTTTTCATTTAAACTTTTGACTTGAGGATAAAAAATGAAAACAACTATGTTCTGATTTTATTTTCATCAGTAAATATAAAAAATGCTTTTTAGGCTTTGTAGTAACAAAGATAATTGATGCCTGTCTCCCCCTTGGAGTAATAATGGAATGTTCTACATTCGTGTATATTAAAGAGTGAATGTTAAACACTATTTGTCTAGCTAAGCAACAAATGGTTAAATAAAGCTTATCCTTAAGTTATATTCGGCGTCCAGTTTTTATTACAATTTATTTAACCATTCGTTATGGAACGTTACTTGAAACCCGATCGTCTAGACCTTGATACGGCCGACTCGGAATCTACTGACAAATGGCGGCATTGGAGAAAAATGTTCGAAGGATTCCTTACAGCTCTACAGTTATCTTCAAACGCGGCTTTAACAGGTACTGAGAAATATACCCTTCTTTTACATCATGTCTCTACTGCTATTTATAGAAATTTATCTGAATGTGAAAATTATGAAACTGCGGTGGACATTTTAGAAGCCATGTTTGTCAAGAAAAAAAATACTATTTTTGCTAGACATTTACTTGCTACCCGGCGTCAACAACCAGAAGAAAGCCTTGAACAATACCTTCAGATTCTAAAGACGTTAAGTCGCGAGTGTGAATTTACAGCCTTAACTGCGAACCAAGCGAGAGATGTTTTTATCAGGGACGCATTTATTAATGGAATACAGTCCAACCAAATAAGACAAAGACTACTAGAGAATAAAAACCTAGACTTACCAACAGCTTATGAACAAGCTCTAACGTTGGACATGGCACAGAAGCAGTCTGTCTTCTATTTACAACCCGATATTTTGGGAGCTGCTATCGTAGCCCCTCCTCTGCATGTTCAAAATTCTTCCATTGTCCAAGATGCTGCCACCCCCCTTTCTAACAATCACGAACAACTTATCACTGCCGCCTCAGCTGGATCCACATGCTACTTTTGTGGCCTTCGTATACATGCTCGTTCGTCCTGCCCGGCTCGAGATGTTAGATGCCACAAGTGTGATAAGCAGGGACATTTTTCGAAAGTTTGCCGGTCAGCTTCTCAAAAAAAACGTTCGGCTACTCTTGCTACTGTAGCACCAATTACAATATCAGCTGCATTCCCCGGCTGCCTCTCAAAAACAATCGTGAGGGTAAAAATCAATGGATTGACTATTCATGCGCTTATTGATACAGGCAGTTCCGAAAGTTTTATTAATGCCAGTATTGTAAAAGCAAATAAATGGGAAATATTTCCTTGTTCCAACCAAATATCAATGGCAAATTCATCTTTATCGTCCCATGTAATTGGATATTGCATGGTTAACCTGAAACTAAAAGGAAACTCCTATCAAGGGATCAAATTATCAGTAATGAAAAACCTCTGCTGCGAAGTGATTTTGGGTCACAATTTTCTAAAACAACATTCATGCGTTGAAATTCCTTTTGGTGGCCCCAAGCCAGTCCTAAGCGTATGTGGACTAGCAGCTGTCAAAGTGCGGCACCCGTCACTTTTTACAAACTTAACTCCTGACTGCAAACCAATAGCAATAAAATCAAGACGCTATTCAGAAACGGACAAACAGTTCATAGCAGCAGAAGTAACAAAACTACTTAAGGAAGGAATTATAGAGCCAAGTGAATCTCCATGGCGAGCACAGGTCCTCGTAACAGCCACTGAAAATCACAAGAAAAGGATGGTCATTGACTATTCCCAGACCATCAACAGATACACATTACTCGATGCCTATCCACTGCCTCGTATTGACGAAATGATTTCTAATATTGCAAAATATCACACTTTCAGTACTTTAGATCTCAGAAGTGCCTACCATCAGGTACCTATCAAGCCAGAGGATAAGCCCTACACGGCATTCGAGGCCTGCGGTCGCCTATATCAGTTCTGCCGAATTCCTTTTGGGATAACAAATGGTGTGGCTAGCTTCCAGAGGGTAATAGATGAAATAATCTCCAATGAAAAATTGAAGGGTACTGTTGCATATATAGACAATGTCACAGTATGCGGACATAACCAAGCTGAACATGACCACAACCTTAAACGATTCATGGCTGCCGTCAAGAAATATAATCTGACTTTAAACAGTGAAAAATGTTCCTACAACTTGAAAAGCATCAAATTATTGGGATACATTGTCAAAAATGGCACCATGACGCCGGATCCCGAGCGACTGAAACCGCTAATGGAATTACCAATCCCTGGAAACATGCCCTCTTTACGACGAGCCCTCGGTATGTTTGCTCACTACTCCCAATGGGTTGCGTCTTTTTCAGAAAAAATACACCCATTGACACAAGTATCTACTTTTCCGTTGTCCTGTTCCGCCATCAGAGCATTTCAAAACATGAAAAGGAACATTGCTCAGTCTGCCATTTCTGCTGTGGATCCTTTTATCCCTCTATTAGTTGAGACGGATGCCTCCGACTGTGCGATAGCTGCCTCACTGAGACAATCCGGTCGTCCTGTAGCTTTTTTTTCAAGAACACTTTCGAAATCCGAGCGACGACACTCTGCAATAGAAAAAGAAGCGTACGCCATAGTTGAGGCATTACGAAAATGGAGGCATTACTTAATCGGCCGACATTTTGAATTAATCACTGACCAAAAGTCGGTCTCGTTTATGTTTAACCCAAAAACAACGAGTAAAATAAAAAACGAGAAAATAGCGAGATGGAGAATGGAGCTTTCTTGCTACTCCTTTGACGTCACTTACCGCCCTGGTAAGGAGAATGCCGCGGTCGACGCGCTTTCAAAGGTGTGTGGCCTGGTAACTGGCTCAGATGATCTTCAGTATATACACAGGGAATTGTGTCACCCAGGTATCACAAGAATGATTCACGTAGTCAGGAGCAGAAACTTGCCATATTCTGTTGAAGACGTAAAAAGAATTACGAACTCTTGTCGGATATGCGCAGAAAATAAGCCCAGGTTCTACAAACCTCCTCCAGCAACACTCATTAAGGCCACACAGCCTTTTGAAAGACTTAACCTGGATTTTAAGGGCCCTTTACCCTCTAAAACTAAAAATAAATACATGCTCACAATAATAGACGAGTACTCAAGATTTCCGTTCGTCATCCCCTGCCCAGACGTAACGGCTGCAACAGTAATTCAAGGCCTCTGCTCCATTTTTGCCGTTTTTGGAGTGCCTGCATATATACATTCAGATCGTGGGTCTGCTTTTATGTCGGACGAACTCAAGCAGTTTCTGCATGAACGAAGGGTAGCTGTAAGTAGAACAACTCCTCACAATCCTCAAGGAAACGGACAGTGCGAAAGATACAATGGCATAATATGGAAGACAGTACAGTTGGCGGCAGCAAATCGCAATAGTCCGATCTCCGATTGGGAAAGTCTCATCCCCATGGCCTTATACGCTATTAGGACTCTATTATGTACAGCGACAAACGCTACCCCACATGAGAGATTCTTCTCGTTCCCACGACGAAGCTCAGCAGGCACATCACTTCCCTCGTGGCTTGCACAACCTGGCACAGTTTTATTAAAACGTCATGTTCGTCATAGTAAACATGACCCATTGATAAGCGAGGTACAATTAATCGAAGCGAACCCTCAGTATGCACTGGTCAGAAATTCAGAAGGAAGGCAATCTACTGTCTCCTTAAGGGATCTAGCCCCAGCAGGAAATGTATATGAACGTAGAACTGCTTCAGATGGATATAGAGCTCCGGTTCGTGGAACAAGTCCGACCCTCTTAGGTGATCGTGTGCCAGATACGTCAAGTTCAGAGTCCCAACAAAACGAATCTGAATATACTAACAGAGTCGTCTCTGACTCTAGTTCGGACGACAGATGGGTACCACGAAAGCGGTTTCACCCAATATCTGAGACAGATACTCAATCTTCAGACACCAAGCGACCGAAGCGCCGTAGAAAACGAGAGCGATTTGGAGCAAGATATTTTAGCCCTAAACCAGCCACACAAGACAGTCCCGAAACGTCGTCAGGTCCCGAGGAGCCTAGATTAGAAATGGATGTCGGGCACGAACAACCAAGACGCCCTCAAAGAACCCGCAGGAGGCCAGGTCGATGGGATGATTTTGTTCCCTACGAATAAGAAGATAGATGGGGGAGAATGTAGTAACAAAGATAATTGATGCCTGTCTCCCCCTTGGAGTAATAATGGAATGTTCTACATTCGTGTATATTAAAGAGTGAATGTTAAACACTATTTGTCTAGCTAAGCAACAAATGGTTAAATAAAGCTTATCCTTAAGTTATATTCGGCGTCCAGTTTTTATTACAGGCTTTTAGCCTTATTTATTATGATATATATATATATATATATATATATATATATATAAATATATAATTTTTTTTATTTCTGCTTACCTTTATTTTGATCGCGTTCCCCATAAACTTTACGTCGTTTTCTTATATTTCTTTTGTCTGTTTTTTCTTAATAGGGTTCTAGAAGATTTATTTGCTACATGGGTTAAGTTTTGAAAGTGAATCGTTGATAGTTTTATCTGCATTGACGTTTGAATAAAAGAAAGTACGGCTATTCCTAAGATGTGCCCATTCAACTTACGTGTTAACTATTAAAGTGCTTTTATTTAACTCATGACTCATAGAAGGATAGACATATCAACAGACATACTGATAGAAGGAGAGCGATGTTATAGAGATGTATGGACGCATCTTGCAATGCTTTTTCAAACTAAAACATTCTCATACAGATATATAAGGAACCGTTGTATTTTGGCTGTTTTAAAAATAGTTCGTATTACTTTACAATAATGTTCTATGTCTGTATATAGGACAGAAAACACATGGGTTCCTAGTTATATCCAATAAAAACAAATACTGACCAATCTCCATTATTGTAAACATCTTACACGTACAATGTGTGTGAAAGTGCACTGTTATTTCTACAAATATGAACATGCTAATCCTTTTACCAATATTCACGTCCGTGAGAATTTTGTGTTCCCCATTAGTGGTTGGCCCACTTAAACAAAACAAATAATGAAGATAGATCCGTCACGATTTCCTCTTTTGCTTATGACGTAACACAGATTGTTGAAAAACTTAATCGCGTACCCAATGGTGACGGACATTTTTCAAGCTTTCACGATCTTTTGAAACAACTTGTCGAGAACTGTGCTCATCCATTGTTTTGTCTCAGCTGGAATCTATTCATTACTCACTTGTCTCTATTACGATCAGAACAAAATACTACAAGACCAATGATGTCCCTCTCAATCACACAACGTGACGATACTCGATAGCTGGCTGGGACAGGATCATAACCTTTCATATAAGAAATTCCTCAGCATTCCATGTTTACAAAGAATGTTTCATGTATCGCATCCGATATAACTGATTGGCTAATCGTTAGTATAGAAAGCTTCGTACCCCAAGAATACCAACAGAAACCAAACAACTAGCTAGTATACACCCACGAATGTGCCGCTGTCATTTCTTTGAAAAACCACAATTTCAATTGCTTTCAACGAAACAAATATTCTGAAACATTAAGTCACCCTTGAGACTGCGAGCAATCACTGCAAATGTGTTATAAAAACGCGATAAAGTCATATGGCAACCCAATCTGTTATGTCTTTAATAGCTAAGCAGAGGCTTGATTCTCACGATTATTTGCGTATAGTGAACAGAGTTCTGAACAGATGCGTGACATCTATCCCAACTACCATCCATATACTAGAGGTGATTTCGTCGTTTTCCGATGCAGGGAAACGTTTTGCTAAGAACATTGCATTAAATTACACCCTTTGCGATCCAGACCGCCTACCTCTTTAATTTCACCCCATCTGACTGTAAATACTGAGCGACATCCATATATTTGTCAGGGATGTTGCCAAACTCATCAAGAACCTAGAAGCCAGCAAAGTGCTAAAGGACTGCTTCAACCGGAACTAGCTAATCGTTTCTTAAAATATCAAATGTTTCTCAACACCTTGTAAAACCTCGTCCGTCTGCTCAGTATTTAAAAAATAATGGAGATCGGTCTTCTGCTTCTTAGTACATGCAAATCAGTCTCCTGTTTAACATGAGTAAGTTGCTTGAATCTGTGATAAATCAAGAAGTTGTCAAACACCACAGCACAACAGCTGATTTATTGAGAAGATATATGGATTTCGCCCTGCAAGATCAACAACTGATGTGCTGACTGTAATATTACTCTGGGTCAGTGAATCTATTCTTGGGAGCTACGTATCTAGAGCAAAATCTATCGACATATCAATTACCTTTGATAAGGTTCGCTTAGAGGTCTATTTCACATGATTTCCAGTCATGGAATATATGACAATGTCATCTCAACCATAACATACTTTCTCTCTGATAATTTCATAAACGTTGTCGTTTGTAGACCGACGTCTGAAGCTCATAGTATCAACGCAGGTTACCTAAGGAATCCATTCCCGACCCAACTTTCTTTCTCATCTTCATCAATGATCAGCAAAATCGCATTCTAAGATCAGTCGTCGACATTTATGCAGATGGCACAAATGATTATCTTATCCTCCGCCCTGGAGCACGTCGTTTAACGGGGAAAACGATGGCTGACTACTTTTAATATGTCTAAAACCAAACTTCTCTCCGTTCACCATTAACGTTTTCATCCTTACTCCGCCCCAATTGTAATGGATTGCTCTCACCATGAGGAAGCCCCCTGATGTGATAAGCTCTTCACTCCAAACCTGAAATAGAAAATTTACCTCAAATCCGTTGACGAGTTCGGTGGAAAAATTGTTGGATCATTCAACCGCGCCAACAAATATCCCACTTCTGACGCAATTTTTTAACCTGTATGAAAGTCAAATACGTCCCAAGATGCAATACTGTTGCCACATCTGAGACGGAGCCGTCTAGAGCACCCTGTTTCTTCTTCATAGGGTACAACTTCAACTTCGAAATCTAGTGGGCGATGCCCTATTCTCCACCCTACAGCATGATTCTCGCAGTTTTTCAATCGGTATTTTCATAGCAAGTGTACGACTATGCATCTATACCCCCTTGTAAAACATTCACAACAAAAACTTGTCTAGCTGCAACCACTGTCAATACATTCATTTTCTCTCTCTGCGTGCCTAGAACTAAACGGAACTTTTATTTTCTTAGAACAGCAATGTTCAAGTCCAATATAAACAAATGCGTGTTGAGATAATATACCAGACTAGATTAATTATTGCCCTCGAAATACCATTGAACCAAGAGATCATAATATAGATATTTAATAAAATAGTAAACTGCTTAATTGTGTTGTAGAAAATTAATGTTCTTAATTTTTTACCAACTACAAAGAACTACAAAGATAAAATAATCGAATATCTATGTATCTTATATAGAGAACAAGTGTAAGCCTCAGGAAGGGGTACCTTCATTTCTGAGAACTTCGACTGCAGTAAAATGAGACAATATATATATATATATATATATATATATATATATATATATATATATATATATATATATATATATGAAAGAGAGAGAGAGAGAAAGAGGGATACGACGTTTGATATATGTTTTAAGAATAGTGCATTTAGAGATAATAACAACTGGAATTGCTTGGTCAGGGGTGATCTTAAACAGTCTACTGAGAGCACCTTAATGGCAGCCCAGGTAGAAGCCACCCGGACTTAGGTCATTTAAACATTACATTGACAAAACTACAGAATAACCAGGATGCCGATTGTCTAATGAAATGGACGAACCCTTAGCGCATATTGTATCTGAATGTCCAATTCTAGCACAACACTATTATTAAAAATAGAGAAACGACAAAGTCGCTCATGTACTAGACTGGAATATATGCAAACTTTATGAATTGGACCACAATTAGAAGTAGTATGAGCATAAGCCAGACGTGGTAAAGGAAGTACGACAATGGCAAACGTCTTTCGGACATACTCATACAGACTGCAAAGGTTCTTGAACATTCAAAACCCAATTTAATCTTTCTAAACAAAAACAAGAGTACTTGCTTAATCATTGATATAGGCTGCCCCTTCGATACCAAAGAAAGAATACGAAAAAATAAATAAATATCAAGATCTAAAATGGGAATAAGTAAGACTATGGAAGTGTAAAGAAGTGCCGGTGATCCCCCTTTTAATTGGAACGCTTGGAACTATAACGAAGTCCACCATAAATGTCTTAAATATATTGACGAGACTATTTATTTTTCAATTCTGCAATAAAGCTTCCCTGTTGGGAACAACGAAAGTGTTATGGTACAGCTTGAATATCTAAGGTCAAGGGAATTGACCTGATGTTCGAAAAAGAAAACTCCAACTTAAAACATCCAAAAAGTCGGACTACTCTGAAATGATAATAATAATAATAATATAAATAATAATAACAATAATGATAATAATAAAAAAATAATAATGATAATAATAATAATAATAATAATAATAATAATAATAATAATAATAATAATAATAATGATAATAAAAATAATAATAATAATAATATTAATAATAATAATGATTATGATAATAATAATATATAACTCAGAGTAATTAACATAAAAAAATTCTTATAAAAATTAAAAAAATATAAAAAGTGAATCTTACGTTCGTATCCGTCCAACGTTAGATCTCTGCTTAATTTCGAACGGACTTTCCAGGGTCATAAAGACGTAGCCTCCGAGGGCAGAGTATCCAACCACCAGGCAAGTAAGTCCAATGTGCGACAAAAGAAAAGTAATAAATTTCCGACAACAGTTAATGAACTTTTTTCTTCGACTCACTTTTGGAACTTTCGGACCGGGTCGCTGCTTTTTCCGGCAGCAGCTGCAGCATCTTTTGCTCGCCTCTGTCACATCGTCATTATCATCATCCTCAACGTAGCCGTTGTGCGTATGCGACATTTTCTTACTCATACCGGAAGTTACCGACATTTTTAATTCTTTCTATAATTCGCATTGCATAGAGTCAAAACTTTGGAGATGGTGTATTCAGCATGTTTTTTTTTCTCTGAATAACTTTTTTCGACGATATAATAAAATTAGTGATCCTTTAAGTGTATTGTAATCCTGGTAGATTATCTCAGTAAAGTTGATCTATGGACTTTATTCAAAATGAAGAAAGTGGTTATTTTTTATTATTTTCTTTTTCATGCAACAGTAATTCCTTAGCATATGTTTCTATTTGTTGATCTTTATATTTCTCTGGTGTTGATTTATTTCAATATGGAAAAGAAGTGAAGTTGATTTGAACTTTATTGTTTGTTGATCATGGGTCACCTGTAATTAGATAGAAACACAGAATTTAACTTTTTTATGAATGAATATTAACATAAATTTAAAACAACATATAAACAAAACACTGCCTTATAGATTGCATATCCCATTTTTATTATTAAACATGATTAATTAAAACAACTAAAGAATAAATAGACTATTACTATATGTGCAGATGTCTAACATCGTAGTCAATTGTTCTCTCCTCCTTTTTCTTGAATGCATTTTCGTAGAATTAATGAAATGGATCACAATGTCGGTAGAATTCAGTTTTGACAAAATGATGTACAGACGAATGCATAGGGGGCGCTATGGGTGCCGCTTTCGCACTAGCATTGGCCAACATTGGTGTAGCTTTTTACAAAGCTGGTCTGTTATCTGGTCCGAAAAGCTTTCGTTACAGACCTTCTTTTAATTAATATATGGTCAATTTTGATAGACCTTGTTTCACTATGCGTATATTATCAGTCTGGGCACTCAATACTACGATAGATTGTGACATCGCATGTAGTTATGCAACATATTCTATTGCTCTCCCCTTCTTGTCCCATCTGTTATCTTTTGCCCATCATCTGCACCTCTATTTATCAACCTTTCCTCTCTTACCCTATTTCGTCTTCTTCCTCTCTCTCCGCATTCTTCATTCTCTTTCCCTTTTAAATTATTTAAGCAATTCGCCTGCTTAAACTACACCCACTCCTATCTTTTACCCTTTATTTACTTCATTTTCATTCTGTGACGTCATCCAGTGTACAAGATGCCTTTTCTGATGTCATCCGATGTGCACGGATACAAACAAGTAAGCATGCAAGATGGACAGAAATGTATAAATATACTAGACACTCTGTGACTTTTTGGATCGTTCAGTCTATCTATAAGGTATTTATTATACCCCCTCTCTCTTTTCTCACTTTGTGACGTTATCCACTGTGCACAGCCCCTTTTGTTACATTCAGTATGAACGCTGACTAACAAAATGACGTTACAGTTTTGTTACATCATCCATTGAGCACGGATACAAACAAAAAGACAGGTAAGCAATCAAGATCTAAAAACCTTTAGTAGTATAATAGACTCCCAGGGTTCTACACAGTTCATCTAGTACACGACCCGTGGCCGTCTAAATAAAACCTTATAAATGATCTATTTCCCCTTTCTTACTCTGGTTTGACCGCTTCTCGTTTAATGGATAGTGTCACGAATCGATGACGTCAACCAATGTTCAGAGGAGGTTGAATCAAGATACAAACAAACAAAATAACAGTATCTTAGGTGTGAATGAATACGTCATCGTTTTGTTCACGGTCATCACCGCTTTCTGTTTAATAGATGGCGTAAGCAATCGATAACGTCATCCAATGTTTAGGGGCGGCATCAAACAAGACAACACGCAAACAAAATAACAATATATATATATATATATATATATATATATATAGAGAGAGAGAGAGAGAGAGAGAGTGAGAGTTTTAATGTATATAGAGATATATAGATATATGGGCATTTGCTGGCTCACCTTGGGAACACAACGCGGGACAAGGTATGCAAACACAAAAAATAACTGAGATATATAACATAAAAAGAAGAGATAGTTTCATGTGTTACCTCAAAACATTGGCTGGAAATTTATTTGTTTGTCTCCCTTTTTTATCTATTCAACTAACTACTTAGTTACTACGATTTACACATTCGTACTTTTATTTTGCATTATACATTGTGTATTGATAAATGCATCTTGAAGGTATGTCGGAGTACGTTATCAGTAATGTGCATTGCTTATTTCGGTTTTTCAACATCATACCCACTCAACCAGTAGCCCTGTTTACTTTCAACGAAAACTAGCGCAACCACATCGATAGTGACACGCTACAAAACTGAATAACATTTAGCCAATAAAAATCACAATCGTCTGTTTTAGGAATCTGACGGATTACAACCAATGTGAATCGATTTACTGCATCCACATTATAAATTCAATCATTCAGCTTAGTTATTGCAAACCTTTCTGTTCTGCCTTTATAAGGGAAGGGTAGTTGTAAAATACAAATAATTTACAATTCACATCATTTAAATAGAAAATGATGTAAACATAACACGCCAACTCTAGTATTATCACATTCAGTAATGTAGGTATCCAGAAGAGTTAAATTAGAGAAATCTTATAATATATGTTATCATTTATGATTTATAACTTTTTATAAGGAATTACTTCTCGCGCATGCGTGTGAATAAATTATATGAAACCAACGAAACTCGAGATCATTATTCTCTCTGGGTAAAACATAGAAAAAAAAAATTACCCGATAAAGGAGGCTTATAAATATACCATAAAAATGTTTCTATAATACGATTTTATGATCGCGCAATAAAAGTTCGTGGATAGTATATATAATTTATAGATAAAAAGTTAATAAAAAAGATGAAATAAATCACAAAAACCAGATTAAAGATAAAAGAATGGATGCGTCCATTCATTCTAATCTGTCAAACTTGAGCGTGACAAACCTACAGACATGCTATTTGAAATGCAGGTGTCACACACTTATCAACAATTAACGTGATAGACCAACCAACGGACAGGTCTCCTTATAAAGATTCTTAAACACATCGAAAATAGATGCGTCCATTCAATTTGCGCGTTTAGCGATGAAAATGCTATTTAAAATTTAAACATGACAGAACAACGAAAATGCTATTTCCAAATTAACCGTAACATACCAATAACATGTTATTTTCCAGTTAGGCGTGACATATCAACAAAAATGCTATTTCCTACTTAAGCGTGACAGACCAACAAAAAAGATATGTCTAACTTAGGCGTGAAAGACCAACGAAAATACTGTTTGAAACCTAAGCGTGATAGACTGACCTACCGACCGACAAATCCTGCCACTGAAATGCGAAGACGCATCTATTCAATGTGAGTTATTTCTGTTAGTTTTATTTTTCTAGAGATGCATAGAAGCATTTCAAAGGAGTTTGTAATTTTAAAATAACTGTAAGCTAACAGAGAGAAATAATCCTCCCCTCGCTAATGTTGGGATCCTAAAATCAAACGCTTCTATCTATAAAGCAGGCCGACCTGATGTGTACTAAACTGACATGACAAACTGACATATTGTTATATGCAATCTGACATAAAGATTAACTAAACACAGTCGCTACAGAAAGAATATTAAATGAGATCAAAGCAGATAATGGCGAACACATTTTCATGTCTATTCATGTAAATAGGATTTTTTGTTGCTTTGCTTTTAATTTACACACTTTTAGAACTCATAGGAGATAAAGTAAGCGAGGCGGGATTGGTGGAATTATAACAACGTTAACTATGGAATCGGCTACGATCAGTTCAAATCCTATCAGATTTATTGTAGTTTATTAACAGTTTTACAAACGAATAACGGTAGGAAAAGTACATATCCATAACCAGTTAAACTATAGGTAAAATCACGACTTGTATTCAATTAATCGTTTACAGTAAATCGTATACAATTAATTGTTCACAATAAGGGTTGTGTTCCAAGATTAAAACATTGAAATGAGGTTGATATGTCATAAAACATTCAAACCAAACCGTAGCGCAAAATACAGACTTTCAGACGTTTAATAACTTTTATCGTTGAGCGTATAGTAAAGTTACACTTGCTCTTACTTTGATTATTTGTTTCACTTCTACTTTATTAGAAATCAGATACTCACAGGTATGACCACGTGAAGGTTTGCCAACAGCAACACACTTCAAGTCGTCCCTCCTGTAAGTACATGATTCTACAAAATGCCAACAATCTAGTAAACAAATCTCGTAACTTTCTGTTACAATTTCTAGTCTCGATTAACTTGACTCCCCACGACGGAAAGTGTTAGGCACAAGGTCGGGTTTAATGTGAAACCCGCCAGTTCTTAAAAGAGGGCACTCTAGACTGAATTGTGGATACGCTGTTTGCTTTAGAGTGTCATGTATATTTGTTTAAATTTGGTGTCTGTGTTGGGGAGGAGGCTATAAAGTTTAATAAAGTTTGGAAATTGTGTGGTGTAACAGTTAAGATTTAAAAAAGGAAATAAAATTAATCTCAAAGCGAGTCTCGTGAATCAACCTTCGTTTCTTTTGTCTCTCGTTAGCTTTATCTAGACGACACCAAGTTAACGGCCTAATATACGCTCCAAATAAACATTGATTCAAAGAAATGAAACCGACGGTACTAATGTTGTACTAAGTTTTCTGTACACCTTATATCCCTTATATCCCCTGACAACACAATTTGTGTTATATATTCTTGAAACGCTGCCGGATAGACAATGGGCCGGAAATAGGTATTCATTTTATGTTCAATTTATATGTAAAACTGATCACCCACTTTGAATTCTAAAATATTTGTTTTCTTTCTCAACACGCAATCGCCTAAAAAAAGAATCTCATTTTGTGTGTTTTTGAGGAATTTAAGCTGAAGGTACTCATCTACAAATTTATCAACAATTATTTAAATATAACAGTTTGAAATATTATTTAAAGTCATTTGGCCCGATTAAAAACATAATATGTAGAGTGTATTATTTATGTTCCTTACTGCAAGTTTATTTATCTTAATATCATATTTAAATTTTCCCCAAAAAGCATATTAAACACCCACAATTTCAATTTAATAGGGGAAGTCCCCGCCGAGAAAACAATACGAAACTAATAAAAAGAAGACGCACACATTTGGGAGGTAACATCTTTAATGTAGCCAATTTTTATAATGAATAATTAATTAAAAGAGTATGTTCAATTTGATTTTTTTCTTTCTTTTAAAAGTGTAGTTTTAGTTTTAAATTCAGCCATTTTCGCCTTTTTTCCTGGAAAGATTGGCTTCCCACATTTATAGTCTGGCAACTCTTCCCACTCTGACGTGAAAGAGTTAAACGTTAGAATAATTTGTCGTCTCTTCGTTTCGATTGCGCAACTTCAAGTCTGTGTCTAGACTTGTCATTGCTCCTATGCCCTTCATGCATCCACGTAAAATCGTAACAAAGTATTTGTTTTTTAAACCAAGAAACTTTCTTTGGCAAAAGTGTCCGGTCTCATCTAGTGACACTGACCTTTGAGTCATACGACCATTTCCAAGTTCATGCCCCATCCGGTGTGTCAATCGAACAAAAAAATAAGAACATAATTTTCCTTCAAGTAAATCGTTGATGTTCAGAGTGTATTTTTTAAATATTTCAAACTTGATATCCATTACCTTATTTTCTTTGTAGTTACGTAAATAGACAGGGTTGTTCTTCGAAAGAAAAATGTATTTCAGAATGCTATTCAATTTTAGAATGCTATTCAACTTCAGAATCTAAAAGCACACTTCTAATCAGGTTTTTACTACATGCTGTCTGTACGTATTTTTCCATGCTTAATAACTCACACATACATACATCCACACTCGGTATAAATCGTATATTGTACTCATCCGACATGAGTACATAGATGACAAAAACTATCAGTACTGAAATGAACGTCCACAGATAAAAGATATAAGAGCAGCAAAGTTTCAATGTTGTTAGAAATTTGTTAAGCGATTATATAGATGACATAAGGCCAACTTGGTATTCAAAATATAACAGGATTCTGGACATGACATTATTTTCTATGTTGTGCTAAATCATACACTTATTCTTGTTCGATATACATACATAAATACATAAATACATATATACAAGAAATGTTCAAGTAACCAATAAATGTCTAAGTAACCAAGAAATACTCAAGCAACCAAGAACTGCTCAAGTAACAAAGAAATACTCAAGTAACCAGGTAATGTTATAGTAACCAAGAAATGTCTAAGTAACCAAGAATGTTCAAGTAACCAAGAAATGCTCAAGTAACCAAGAAATGCTCAATTAACCAGGAAATGTTCAAGTAACCTAGAAATGTTTAAGTAACCAATAAATGTTCAAGTAAATAAGAAATGTTCAAGTAACCAAGAAATGTTCAAGTTACCAAGAAATGCTCAAGTAACCAAGAAATGCTCAAGTAACCAAAAAATGTTAAAGTAACCAAGAAATGTTCATATAATCCAGAAATATGTAATGGACTAAGAAATGTCCAATTAACCAAGAAATGTTCAAGTAACCAAGAAATGTTGAAGTAACCAAGAAATGTTCAAGTAAATAAGAAATGCTCAAGTAAACAAGAAATGTTGAAGTAAACAAGAAATGTTGAAGTAAACAAGAAATGTTCAAGTAAATAAGAAATGCTCAAGTAAACAAGAAATGTTGAAGTAAACAAGAAATGTTGAAGTAAACAAGAAATGTTCAAGTAAATAAGAAATGTTGAAGTAAACAAGAAATGTTCAAGTAAACAAGAAATGTTGAAGTAAACAAGAAATGTTGAAGTAAACAAGAAATGTTCAAGTAAATAAGAAATGCTCAAGTAAACAAGAAATGTTGAAGTAAACAAGAAATGTTGAAGTAAACAAGAAATGTTGAAGTAAATAAGAAATGTTGAAGTAAACAAGAAATGTTTAAGTAACCAAGAAATGTTCAAGTAAATAAGACATGCTCAAGTAATCAAAAAATGCTCAAGTAACTAAGAAATGTTCAAGTAAACAAGAGATGTTGAAGTAACCCAGAAATGTTGAAGTAAACAAGAAGTGCTCAAGTTATCAAGAAATGCTCAAGTAACCAAGAAATGTTCAAGTAAACAAGAAATGTTCAAGTAACCAAGAAATGTTCAAGTAACCAAGAAATGCTCAATTAACCAGGAAATGTTCAAGTAACCTAGAAATGTTTAAGTAACCAATAAATGTTCAAGTAAATAAGAAATGTTCAAGTTACCAAGAAATGCTCAATTAACCAAGAAATGCTCAAGTAACCAAGAAATGTTCATATAATCCAGAAATATGTAATAGACTAAGAAATGTCCAATTAACCAAGAAATGTTCAAGTAACCAAGAAATGTTCAAGTAACCAAGGAATGTTCAAGTAAACAAAAAATGTTCAAGTAAACAAAAAATGTTCAAGTAACCAAGGAATGTTCAAGTAAACAAAAAATGTTCAAGTAAACAAAAAATGTTCAAGTAACCAAGAAATGTTGAAGTAACCAAGAAATGTTCAAGCAAATAAGAAATGCTCAAGTAATCAAAAAATGCTCAAGTAATCAAAAAATGCTCAAGTAACTAAGAAATGTTCAAACTCCCAAGAGATGTTGAAGTAACCAAGAAATGTTGAAGTAAACAAGAAATGTTGAAGTAACCAAGAAATGCTCAAGTAAACAAGAAATGTTCAAGTAAACAAGAAATGTTGAAGTAACCAAGAAATGTTCAAGTAAATAAGAAGTGCTCAAGTAAACAAGAAATGTTCAAGTAACCAAGAAATCTTCAAGTAAATAAGAAATGCTCAAGTAACCAAGAAATGTTCAAGTAACCAAGAAATATTGAAGTAACCAAGAAATCTTCAAGTAAATAAGAAATGTTCTAGTAACCAAGAAATAAAAACAAAAATGCGACTTATAATCCTGGAATATTTTATCAAAATTTTATTGTATTATCTTTCTTTGAGGAATAGTGTATATTAATTTATTTTCAGAGGTATAAGTAAATACTAATTAAAAGAAATTATGATAAACTACTTTCGAAAGTATATCAGCATTTAATAGACACTTCTAATATTCATAAAAGACGCTATGTAGAAAAATATTATTTTACTCATAATAAACAATATAATTAACTTTAGATTTTATATATTAAACAATAAAAACGCGTCTCTAATTTTTCTTTTGCTGCTCCTTCGTATTTTATTTTTAATTTTTACAAATGCTTTTAAAAACATGTGAAATTCCTTTCGTCTGTTTAATGTAGCATATTTTTTCCGTAGCAACCGAAGTCTGTGGATGTTAAGCAGTTGAATATATACCTGAGCGTTTGACAAGTGAGTAGTTTGTGTGTACTGACCCTTCACGACACATGTCACACTCTCAACCCGTTATCGATCGACAAAAGCGAATTAACCTCCATATTCGAATTACCTGTCATTTTGAAAATAGGCTGCATTCGCATAAAATAAATAGCAAACTGACCAGTAAAATTATTTAGCAAGTCAGCCATGTATGCTGCTAAATCCTACGTAGTCACATTCTTAATGGAAATATGTAGGAAAGGAAATACAATATGTTGAGGAAATTACGAAAAAAACGCATCCGCTACTAAAGCCGCATTTTGGGAATTTCGGGGAGTGTACCCGGACTAGTAGTACCTGCTTCGGTCCCATCTAGAGGTAGAATGGAATATTTGCTGGATATGATATGCCACTGCATCCAGTGAGGAAACCTCCATTTAGTAGGTTTGGGAGGTGCGGGTTCCACATTACGCCCAAGTCTGGTCTTTGATATGAATCCAGTGATGAGGCTCTAACCCTTTCCGAGCTTTAGGGAGTGTAGAGTTATTTCAATAAGTAATGCTAGTATTTGTCAGGTCGCCATTCATGGTTTAAATAGAAACTATCGTTTACAAACTATTTGTTTACAACATAAACGCCTGCAAAACCAAATTGATCTACAAACCAATCATATTCAAAACATATGTACGGTTTAGGGGCATTTTACCGCTAAACCCAACGAGAGTTGACAAACCGTAAACCCCAACATTTAAGTTACCCACAAGTGCATTTGACAATGTCTCTTTGTACCTGCCAGGACGCAATATATGAGTTCAATAACATATATATTGGGTATGGCATTGAATTTCAATTGATGATATATGTGCACACACATTTACATGGTGAGTCGAAGTTTGAAAATGATTTTGAAGACTTTAAACTGTTTATTAGAACTAATGGTTAATATTTTTTACTTTATGAACAGTCGAAGTTTGAAAATGATTTTGAAGACTTTAAACTGTTTATTAGAACTAATGGTTAATATTTTTTACTTTATGAACAGTCGAAGTTTGAAAATGATTTTGAAGACTTTAAACTGTTTATTAGAACTAATGGTTAATATTTTTTACTTTATGAACAGTCGAAGTTTGAAAATGATTTTGAAGACTTTAAACTGTTTATTAGAACTAATGGTTAATATTTTTTACTTTATGAACAGTCGAAGTTTGAAAATGATTTTGAAGACTTTAAACTGTTTATTAGAACTAATGGTTAATATTTTTTACTTTATGAACAGTCGAAGTTTGAAAATGATTTTGAAGACTTTAAACTGTTTATTAGAACTAATGGTTAATATTTTTTACTTTATGAACAGTCGAAGTTTGAAAATGATTTTGAAGACTTTAAACTGTTTATTAGAACTAATGGTTAATATTTTTTACTTTATGAACAGTCGAAGTTGGAAAGTGATTTTGAAGACTTTACACTGTTTATTAGAACTAATGGTTAATATTTTTTACTTTATGAACAGTCGAAGTTGGAAAGTGATTTTGAAGACTTTACACTGTTTATTAAAACTAATGGTTAATATTTTTTACTTTATGAACAGTCGAAGTTGGAAAGTGATTTTGAAGACTTTACACTGTTTATTAAAACTAATGGTTAATATTTTTTACTTTATGAACAGTCGAAGTTGGAAAGTGATTTTGAAGACTTTACACTGTTTATTAAAACTAATGGTTAATATTTTTTACTTTATGAACAGTCGAAGTTGGAAAGTGATTTTGAAGACTTTACACTGTTTATTAAAACTAATGGTTAATATTTTTTACTTTATGAACAGTCGAAGTTGGAAAGTGATTTTGAAGACTTTAAACTGTTTATTAAAACTAATGGTTAATATTTTTTACTTTATGAACAGTCGAAGTTGGAAAGTGATTTTGAAGACTTTACGCTGTTTATTAAAACTAATGGTTAATATTTTTTACTTTATGAACAGTCGAAGTTGGAAAGTGATTTTGAAGACTTTACACTGTTTATTAAAACTAATGGTTAATATTTTTTACTTTATGAACAGTCGAAGTTGGAAAGTGATTTTGAAGACTTTACACTGTTTATTAAAACTAATGGTTAATATTTTTTACTTTATGAACAGTCGAAGTTGGAAAGTGATTTTGAAGACTTTACACTGTTTATTAGAACTAATGGTTAATATTTTTTACTTTATGAACAGTCGAAGTTGGAAAGTGATTTTGAAGACTTTAAACTGTTTATTAAAACTAATGGTTAATATTTTTTACTTTATGAACAGTCGAAGTTGGAAAGTGATTTTGAAGACTTTACACTGTTTATTAAAACTAATGGTTAATATTTTTTACTTTATGAACAGTCGAAGTTGGAAAGTGATTTTGAAGACTTTAAACTGTTTATTAAAACTAATGGTTAATATTTTTTACTTTATGAACAGTCGAAGTTGGAAAGTGATTTTGAAGACTTTACACTGTTTATTAGAACTAATGGTTAATATTTTTTACTTTATGAACAGTCGAAGTTGGAAAGTGATTTTGAAGACTTTACACTGTTTATTAAAACTAATGGTTAATATTTTTTACTTTATGAACAGTCGAAGTTGGAAAGTGATTTTGAAGACTTTACACTGTTTATTAGAACTAATGGTTAATATTTTTTACTTTATGAACAGTCGAAGTTGGAAAGTGATTTTGAAGACTTTACACTGTTTATTAAAACTAATGGTTAATATTTTTTACTTTATGAACAGTCGAAGTTGGAAGGTGATTTTGAAGACTTTACACTGTTTATTAAAACTAATGGTTAATATTTTTTACTTTATGAACAGTCGAAGTTGGAAAGTGATTTTGAAGACTTTAAACTGTTTATTAAAACTAATGGTTAATATTTTTTACTTTATGAACAGTCGAAGTTGGAAAGTGATTTTGAAGACTTTACACTGTTTATTAGAACTAATGGTTAATATTTTTTACTTTATGAACAGTCGAAGTTGGAAAGTGATTTTGAAGACTTTACACTGTTTATTAAAACTAATGGTTAATATTTTTTACTTTATGAACAGTCGAAGTTGGAAAGTGATTTTGAAGACTTTACACTGTTTATTAAAACTAATGGTTAATATTTTTTACTTTATGAACAGTCGAAGTTGGAAAGTGATTTTGAAGACTTTAAACTGTTTATTAAAACTAATGGTTAATATTTTTTACTTTATGAACAGTCGAAGTTGGAAAGTGATTTTGAAGACTTTACACTGTTTATTAAAACTAATGGTTAATATTTTTTACTTTATGAACAGTCGAAGTTGGAAAGTGATTTTGAAGACTTTACACTGTTTATTAAAACTAATGGTTAATATTTTTTACTTTATGAACAGTCGAAGTTGGAAAGTGATTTTGAAGACTTTACACTGTTTATTAAAACAAATGGTTAATATTTTTTACTTTATGAACAGTCGAAGTTGGAAAGTGATTTTGAAGACTTTACACTGTTTATTAAAACTAATGGTTAATATTTTTTACTTTATGAACAGTCGAAGTTGGAAAGTGATTTTGAAGACTTTACACTGTTTATTAAAACTAATGGTTAATATTTTTTACTTTATGAACAGTCGAAGTTGGAAAGTGATTTTGAAGACTTTACGCTGTTTATTAAAACTAATGGTTAATATTTTTTACTTTATGAACAATCGAAGTTGGAAAGTGATTTTGAAGACTTTAAACTGTTTATTAGAACTAATTGCAGGCTTGAATTAAAGTTTTAATGCAACATTCTAATATCATTGTCCATGGTGGCTCCGACAACAGAAGAACACGTGAATTGCCGAACGTCCTTCTGTTATGCGTTAATAAATTATTAGATTGTTATAATTGATTTTATTTGCATCAATATGGTTGTGTAACCGAATGGGGTAGTTAACAACATCTGCGGGGAGAAGCAAAGAAGAAAAACGAACCGAAATAATAAAGCTGAGACGATGTCTTTTGACAATTAAGATGCATGACTGGAATTACCTTAACGGCATGCATGAACCACTTGTGGAATCACCAAAGGATTTTAGCACAGTTTTTTTTAGCAATGGCGTTTATTTATTGCTGGTGAGAATGTCTATTTTGTTATTGATGTGAATGTGAGAAAAAACAGCAAATGTGCCGAAAGAAATACAACACAGATGAAAAATTAAAAAAAGAGTTTCATATCTCAAATGTCGTTCTTGAATGAAAATAGTTTCATATAAGTTGACAAAATTCGTGCACTTATTTTTGAAGTAACACATAAGCCATGGTTAGAGGTTGAATTTGACGATACTGATCGATTTCAATCGATTTCAATCGATTTCATTGGTCGTTACTGGGATTTGGGTGGCAATTGGCCTTCCCGAGGTTTCAGTACTCTTCGCACGCTACCAGTGGATGTCTGGTTAGTGCTCTCGTTCCTAGGTCTTTCCATCCTCTCTCACACTTCATGAGTATTTTGTGTAGGATATTCTTTTTTTTTTGGGGGGGGGGGCAGTTTATAAGATAGTTTTCAGTTTCAGTTCTCTTTGGATTCAACTTTTTGTTTTATTTCTGTTGCACATTTATGTCGGTGTTTATGTTCGTCGTTTATGTGGGGTGGTGTCCGCAATCAAGGATTTTTCAGCTGTTTTTATAATCGCCATCCGTTGTATAGTCTCAGTCTTCCCTTTGTTTCCAATTCCGCATAGTTTTATTCCAAGATTCGGGATTGTTCATAGTTCTTTTACAATTACTAGTATTATATTGACTTTCTTCAAGTTTCCAAATTGCTTTCAGCTACATGCCAGTTTCTCTCCTTCTTGTTTTCTATTATCACGTCCGATCTCCTTGCTTGGATGAGTTTATCTGTTTGTACATCCGTGTCCCTGAGGAGTTTGTGATGTCTGTTTTCCAGTACTGTCTCTGGTTTATGTTTGTACCATTTGTTGCGTGGTCGAACCGCAATCGTTTGCACTGTTCCCAGTGTACTGATTTGTTAAAAATGCTCCCCCACTGTAACGTCTGCTACGAAATTGGAATGAGAGATGGGGAATGGGAAAAATAGGAAAAATGTGAAGGGCAGACTAGCGGATGAAAACCAATGATTACTAATGAGAAAGAAATATATAATTACTTAAAACGGATGACGTCACAAAATAAGCTTTTTTTTCAATAATACATAAATAAGAAATACTGCCAAACGGGTGACGTGCGATTTATTATACTCCTAAAAATATGTGGATCTTGTTTGCTTGCTTGTGACCATGCAGGACGTTACCTATTATCTATCTATCTATATTAATACATATATATATATATATATATATATATATATATATATATATATATATATATGTGTGTGTGTGTGTGTTTGTGGGGGGCTTTGTTATTGTTTTTTCATAGTATTTTCCACTTCCTAAGCGGTTAAGAATATTGCATAAACATGCCTTTTAATTAGACGTATACTTATTTCTTATTTTATTTATATATTTATTAATACATTTAAACGTAATTATAAAATTGCATCAATGGACACGTGTTTAGTGGCAACCAGCCGTCATGCTCTGTTTCTATCGACAGTATAAACAATAATGAAGACTACGTCAGATTATGACGATAACAAATCCTACATATTTTTTCAAGTTTTTTTTGTGTCAAAATAAAAAAAATAAAAATAGTCCACATGTATAATTAGCACTTTCGATTCTTCTTTGAGTCAAGTTGACCAAAACAAATGAACAAAACGCTGGAAAAAGAAGAAAATTTCGAAAAGAAGCTAAGAACGAGCATGTAAAGTCAGTTAGACGTGAAAACTACACATCAATGCTATTTCAGAACAAATTATATCGTTTGATATGACAAACAACTTAAGTCTTGATTCCTACAAAGATATCCGGACATAAGTTATCTCTCATATTCAACGATATACACACACACACACACACACACACACACATATATAAATTTATATATATATATATATATATATATATATATATATATATATATATATATATATATATATATAGAATGAAGAAGAATGGAAAGGAATTAGAGAAGCAAAAGTCAAATCATAATTCAATTCAATTGCTCAGAGCAAGGTATATTCCGCAAAAAAGGCAATTTATTCAAGTTAAATTTTCCTTAAGCCAGGCTTTTCAAAGATCAAAATCTTATCATCAGAGGAAGTCGCTGGGATAGATAAGTTGGCAAAGGCCAAGATTTAAAATTTGAAAAAATAAAATAAAAGTTGTAGGGGGAAGAAACACAGAGCAAAATTCTCCCCGAATGCAAGCAAATGTCCGATTGCTAAAAAGTCCGGTGTGGAAAAGTCTAGCGGAGAGAATGAGATGTAGATACGTAGGTCGTTTAAAGGCCCGAAAGGTTGTGAGAGAGGAATCAAAGTTAAATTCCAAGAAGCCACAACTTCAGGAGCGGCGAAAATAGAAAATCCAAAGGGTAAAATGTCCAATAAGTGCAGGCAGGCAGGCTCAGAAGAGAGTGAGGTGGAAAATATTCGCCATTAACAGTACTTCCTGGGCAAAGATGTCAGAGAAAATGCTTTAAAATGGGAAAAAATGTAGCGAAAATATTTTTAAGTTAGCCCGAAGCGGAAGCCGGCTTGAAAATGAGAAAAGGCATAAACTCCTGTGCGACCAGTATGCAGGGAGGGAATGAGTGAGGGGTGTGTAGGGGGAGAGAAGAACGGGTGCGAAGAAGGAAAAGGGGTGTGGAGAGTGAATGCGGTTAAAACTAAGAGTGTGATAGTGGGGGTGAGTCGCATGAAAGTAGAAATTGGATGTTAACGCGAATTTGGGTTCGACTAAAAAAGGGAAAGGATTGTGTAGGAGTAAGTCAACGAGTGCTGGGAGGGAGAGTTCAAATGCCAGAATGCGTCTATAAATAGAGTTCGGGGTTTAGTTGTTTTATCAGGAGACCTTACTTATAAACAATGAGGCAAAATATATTGAAGAGTAGAATTAGAGAAATAGTAAGAATAAAAATTAAAAATTGAAAGATTAAAAAAGTAAAAAAGTAAAATAAGAATAGAATTAAAATTAAAGATAAAAATAAAAATAAGAAAAATAAAAAATGAAAAAGAGATAATAAAATTAGTATTAGTTTTAAGCTCGCAAAGAAAATGATGGGTTGCCTGATAAGAAAATAATAATAGAATGAGGGAAAAAGTCGATAAAATTGGAACTCGAAAATGAGTATTAGAATGAGAGAAGAGTAAATTAGACCTCCAAAGGATATCCGGAATGGGAATCCCCAAGGTGGTTAAAGGTATGGGTTGAAATAAAATGAGCAGTTACGAGACGCTAGTGCTTTATGGAAAGGGGAGAATTGAACTTTGAAACAAAAAATTTTCCGAAAAAAAAAAAAAAAAAAAAAAAAGGTATAAGGAGGTTGATTAAGAAAATTATTACCTGCTCTATCCTGGATATTGAGCTATATACTCTTCACAATAGGTTTCACTTTTCCTAAAAGTTCGCTTTTAGTACACCACTTTATATATATGTATATATATATATATATATATAATTAATTAATTAAGTTCAAATATTAACTAAATGAACAAAACCATTACTTTTCAAAAGTGCTCAATATATATATTAGAGCTTTTATATTAAAATAAACATAGTTTGAGTATCCGATCAAATCTTTGCTCATCAGTATATCCCTGAGGAGGAGCCGAGAAAGGTTCTGAAACAATTGTCGGATACTCAAACTATGTTAATGTTAATATATATATATATATATATATATATATATATATATATATATATATATATATATATATATTAAAGCAAGGAATATAGACGTTTGTGACATTTTTGGGTGTTGAATGGAATTGAAAAGTGTAAAAACGAGGGAAGAAAAACAATACCTGAATATACTAAGCCGGCTTTCGTCCACACTCAACAGAGTAAATACGTGGAAATAATTAAAGCATTACAGCTATAAACGAAAAAAGTAGAATGAAGACCAATGACAAATTTAGGAAAGAAAAATTGGATCATATTGACTCTTAGAAACCACTCCTTTTGTTTACAAAGAGAGGGTTTGAATGACTTAATATATATTGTGATCTACTTATGACAGAAAACCTGTCACTAGTGTAAGCCGGCGCACATTCGACGCTATTTATAAGATGGTCAACAATAGCTGACCCGTATGTATTATCTAAATTATTTTAATTATTTAGTTGGCTCTGGCGTATTGCAGAGGGGATGTTGTTATATTCTGGATTCAAACCGTTGCACTGTACTTCCCACGTATACGGCATTGCATCGACATTTAAATTGATAAATAATATTACTGATATGTTGGGATGTAAGAACATCCTTGTGAACGGATTTTAACAAAGGTCAAGCAGAAAAAAAACAATTCTAGGGTTTGATGTCTGATAACAACGACACACAGCTACAGAAATTCGGTTAGCAAATGTTATGCTAATATTACCTAACCAAGGTAATCTGAGGTACGCCGGACATTTGGAGGATAACAAAGTTTAGGCTCATGAAAGTGGGTGATCTTGGTAACGATATTAGAATTTACAATATCGGCGAGCGGCTCTTTGATAAATTTAATCTCCGAATCAATCAGGGATTCAGAGCAAATCGTTAAGGAACGAAGAACCAAACATTTAATCAGATTTATTTTTACTCTGATGAGTTTGGAGGAAAGCCGGCTCAGTATATTCATGTATTGTTTATTTTTCGTCTCGTTTTTACAATTTTCAATTTCAGTCCACCCAAGAAAATGTCACAAACGTCTATATTCCTTGCTTTAATAAAATCTTGTACCTATATATATATATATATATATATATATATATATATATATATATATATATACATATATATATATATATATATATATATATATATATATATATATATATATATATATATATATATATATATATATATACACTAGGGAGAGTGAGTGGGGAGGAGAGAGAGAGGCAGACAGACAGAGACAGCGAAAGAGTTAGAAATAAAGCGATATGTAGATGAGAAAGAGATATAGTGAGAAGATGAAGCGTGTTAGTAACTACAGAAGTCATCATTCACCATTTTTAAAATATGTAATTTCCTTTGAGCATATACTAAAAAAATAAACAAAATAAGCAACTTACATGACCCCAAGAACAATTTTCGTATCTATATGTAAAATATGCAATGATGCTATTGATCAGAATTTGTAAATCGAATGCATGGGTGTCAGGTAAGGATGCCCATTGTTATTAATTGGAGAAGGTAAGCGAAGCTAATTTATCTAACATAAATGCTTTTCTGAAATTCCTTACTATTGGCAACTTGTCAAACACTGCATGATAAATTTACCGGCTTTTAGTTGTTATTTTTTTCATCTATAAAACGTGTTTTGCTTTTATATGTAGAGAAGGTAAATATGACTGTACTCTCTCTCTATTATATATAAGTTTTGATGTTTGTTCGAAAACAGTTTAGTGTATTCAGTCTTATTACGTGATGGACATTCCAACGTACTTGTATGTTTTTATAAGGCTGGAATATTACAATGTGACGATTCCAGTTTATGTTTTTAAAATCATTGGGCAGATTTGGTCTGAAGATTTCTTGATCATTCTAATGAAATGAACGGTTAATGTCGTAGTTAAATATTTAAGACACGAAATATATATATATATATATATATATATATATATATATATATATATATATATATATGTCCTTTATAATGAGGGAGAGGGAGAGATAAAGATAGACAGACAGAGTAAGAGGCTGACGGAAACCGAAAATGACAGTTACAATATAAAATAAGAGATAAAAGGGGGAGTCAAAGAACATATATTGAAATAGAAAAATCATGATAGATATAAACTAAGTAATAGGTAGGTCACTCGGTGAGTTAATTGAAAATTACATCTAATTAGAACAATACACCATTTTTTAAACATAAGTCATGAAACAAATAATATTTTAGCATATATTTTGTGCAAATTAAATATATAGAAGAAACATAAATGCTTAAATGTTCGTATATATATATGCATATATATATATATTCATATATATATATGCACACATATATATATGCATATATATACATATATATATACATATATATATATATATATATATGTATATTTAGTTTAAATCAAAGGAAATGTTGACTTTAACAGAGGGTATATGACCTAAGGCCGTGGTGCATCAAGTATAAACACCCAATAACGGACATTACCACAATCGAGCACTATAGATAAAGGTATCAGCTCGATGGATGATAGATGGGTCAACCAGAGCTATAATAATAAAAAACATTCAATGAATCAAAACATTACATGTGTTCCAATAATTAGATCATCAAGTTCATTATGGCGTATGATCGTTACCAAAACAATTTTGGAATACTTTATTTTATTTTATTTTTTTAATTTCATGAAGTTAGTTCAAAACGCGTCTTCATCAGCGCCTATAGCAACACGTCTTACAGAAAAAAAAAACACGTTCTAGAAAAACATCCATTGACAGAAATAATCACAGGTAGATATTTTAGTTGCATAGGAAGGGGAAGAAACACGATGGTATCTATAAACAAATCACTGGGACATATAAAAAATAACACCACACTTTCCAAAGATTTACACTTTACAATTTTCGCAAAAAATAATTAAAATGAAAACTTCTTTTGTCAGAGGCTAGTAAAAACAATACAAATAAGAATAAAAATAGAAATTAAAATAGAAATAAAAATAGGAATAAAAATAGGAATAAAAATGATAAAATAAAAATAGAAATAAATTAAAATTAGAAAATCAAGGTTGAAGAGGATCAAGTTTTTTTTACAAAGGCTTCTTGAAGAAAATATCTTGCAAGAGGATGTGGAGAGTAAGAGGGTAGGATAAAGAGTATAGAAGAAAGATAATTTTGGCGGATGAAATAAACCTCATAAAAACTCTTATGGAGGAAAGAAGTACGCCATAATGGACTTAATGTTCTAATTCTTGGAACAATAGTAATGTTTTGATTCATTAAATATATATATATATATATATATATATATATATATATATATATATATTTGTGTTATAATTTCCAGGAGGAAATCTGGGTATGAGAGCTCAATGTAGTAAACAGAGCAAGAATAACATAAAATATAATAACACGAAATCACATAATTGTCGATGCAATAATTTATTTCAACCGTGCGGTTTTTTCAAGCATCACTCAGACAATTACATTTTTGAGACTATATATATATATATATATATATATATATATATATATATATATATATATATATATATATATACATATATATATATATATATATATATACATATATATGTATATATTGTGTTCTCTTGATGTCTTCATAACAAAATCGATTTCCGACATACTTTTCTTATTAAAGCAACACTTTACATCTTAAGTTGCTTTCCTTTAAGCATACGAAATGTTATGTCTGTAAAGCCTAGACAACATTTTCCACAAATTGAGACAGTTACGCATGACAAACACAAAGCGAAAACAAGTCACTAAACGTTGCCCGTTGATTCTGTGTTTAATCTTTCCCGACTTAGATCAGCATACATTCTACTATTGAAATTAAGCAATTCTACACATGAAACTTATATTCTATATATATAGACATTTCTCAGAAAATATCTGATAAAATAGCATAATTCCACCGGTAAACTAATAAGAACAAGAGAATTATACATATTTGGGAGTTCTGGGAGCAGACTCCATCAAATCTACATAAATTAAAGAGAAGATTGGGAAATAATATTTACGAAGAACAAGAAAACTTTTAGTAACGAAACTATATAGCAGGAATCGAGTAAAAGGAATAAACCCATGGGCAGAATCACTAATAAGATACTCTGGAATATTTATAGGCTGGACTAAAGTAAAAAATATGTCATCTTGACAGGAGGACTAGAACATTAATGACCATGTACAAATCAATACATCTAAAATACAATACGGGCAGACTCTACATAAAAGAAACGAAGGAGGAAGAAGACTGGTATGTATAGAAGATTGTGTTAAAGACACAAAAATAAGCTGGAGAAATATATAACTCGAAACACGGAAAGGATTATCACCATAACAACGATAAACAAAAAAGATAAGACATGGGAAGAAAAATACATGTACGCCTCATATAACTGACAAGAAATGCAACCAACGAAAAAAGCTGGGCATGGCTAAGCAAAGAACACTTCAACATAGAAACAACATCTTTATTGAAAGCTGCACAGAACAATGCGATTATGTTAAACTACATTAAAGCTAAAATAAATAAAACACAGGAAAACAGTGAATGCAGACTGCGTGGACAAAGTGACGAAACAGTAAACCATATCATAAGTGATACAGCAAACTAGCACAAAAAGAACAAGCATGACTGCATGGGGAAAGCAGTACACTGGGAACTATACAAACGATTGAATTTCGAATACGCAGACACATGGTACAAACATACCCCGGAGACAGTACTGGAAAACGAAAAGCAGAAAATCCTCTGGGATATGGATGTACAAATAGATGAACTCATACAAGCAAGGCGCCCAGATGTGATAATAATCGACACGAAATAATTATCTTGACAAATCGTAAACTTCGCCGTTCTAGCAGCCACAAGGTGAAGATCTAAGAGATGGAAAACGAGGAAAATACACAGAATTTGCCAGAGAACTGAAACGAATATGGAGCCTGAAGAAAGTCAATATAATACCAATAATGGTAGAAGAACTATGGAGGCTCCGAAAACCGGGAGAAAAGACTGTGAGAAATTGGAATCAAAGGGACCCCTGGCGCTATACAAAGGACGGCATGATCAAAACATCTGTAATCTTAAGGAACAACATGCTCGAATGCGTGAAGCAACACACATAAGCTACAAATAGTAACTAGTCACATGGAAGTTACAAGAAGAAAACAATACCACAGGAAGAACACCACCGCATGAACTAAGGAACATAAACTGCAAGAACATCATAAGCTGCCCGCTTAATAAATAAATAAATTGCACTAGCCTCGATGACACCACACAGTATAGTTGTATAGAGTCAAGGCGGATGAGAATACCGAAGAGGGACAGCACTAAGCAGACCTGTACTGGAAGAACGCGAAAAGGGTTTGGACGTTGGGGAGGCTTATCGCCACCAAAACCCCAGAGGAGACAATTGTTGTTGCCAGCGAGTAACCAATGGTAGGCGGCTGTTGCGATACTGCAAGGTCATTTGGGGTTGTCATCAAAAGACGTGGAGAGGTCTTGAACTCTGGAATTGCTTGTTGTCATTCAGACTGCAGTGAACACTACTGGTTGTTGTGGGTGAGCAATCACTCATGATAACTTGTGTGAGAATACCTAGTGATTAGACATAATAATAATACACACGAAACCAGTAAATGAAGACTCTGTTGATAAACAGACAAAACGCTAAAGAACATCATCAGTGAATGTAGAAAGCTATTCTGAAAATTAAAAAAAAACATGAGTTACTAGGTCGAGAAGTTAATACATGCTCCAAGCGATGCAACTTTTTGAAAATAAAAAGCAAAAAATACTCTGGGACATAGAAATACCAACGGACAAACTCACTCCAACAGGAAGAACACCGAGGCTAGAAGGACAATAACCTGACAAATCGTAAATGTTGCCGTCAAAGCAGTTGATAACGTGAAGACATAGAAGACAATGAAAATAAGCATGTAGTTACCAGAGAGCTGAAAGTAATATAAAACATGAAAAAAAATACATTAATAATAATATTTGTTGGAACAATAAAAGCATTTAAAAAAAAAACTGGAAATGATTAATCGAAATTTGGAATCCAAAAGTGGATTGACAGAATACCTAACACAGCACTGATACAAGCAGCTGGAATATTGAGAAGAATCCTTAAGGGCGGTAGCCAACTCACATCGCCATGTACCAACCACAAGTTTTTTTATGAATGCCTCTCTTCTGCAAACAAGTAAATTACATAAACCAAGGTTCTACATTTCCACCTGAAATATCCAAAGGTAAACACACATGACTAATTTTACTTCCACCGAAAGAAACTGGAACCAGTACTGGATAAGTAAAGCTATGTCTCAGACAGACATAGAAAAACAAATGGACAAACTCAACCAAGCAAGATAATCAGACATGATAATAGTCAAATAGGTAAAAAGAAATCCTCCCAAGTAATAGATTTCCCTGTCCCAGCAGGTCACACCGTGATGCTGAGTATATACAGAGAGCTTGTCAGATAGCTGAATGAATATTGAACATAACATTAATGCCAATACATTTAGAGGCACAAAGAACATTTCCGATGAATCTAAAAAAAAGACTAGGAGAAATTGTAATTAAAGGGAGGATTGACATTATGCTCACAATAACAGTCCTAGCCGCAACTGGGATATTAAGACAATACCCGAGTGCGGAAACCACTCCGCATAGTTAGGTGAAGCTGACGAACAATGTCTGATAATTACACATGGAACATTCCAAGATAGAATAGACTAAGACAAACCAAAAGGCATTTATTACAGTCTGCGTAAATGAAAAACTGCTGAACGAAAATGTTGTTAGAGGAGAGAAAGCCATTAACCGTTCTCCGCGAAAACTGAATAGTATTCAGCTGGTTATAATGGTGATTGAAAAAAAGCGGAGATTACTGGAAATCTGGGGAGACCTGTTGTCACTTAGACTCTCAGCCAAATCACCTATTTTCATCAGCAAATCATCAGTAGTAATTACTTGTTTGAGAACTTCTATTGAATAAAAAAAATGCTGGGTAGGAAAACCAATGAAATAACATGAAAATAAATGCTAACGGCATATATGAATTTGAACCGTTCTTTTTAGTCACTGGATATACAGTATATATATATATATATATATATATATATATATATATATATATATATGCATAAACACAACCCCACTTATATGCATAGTACATATTTATGAAAAATATCAAGGTCGATCTATCTAGTGCGCTATAAGCGACATTCGCATCATAAATCTTCTGTACAGGAATTTCCTGGACTACAAACAAGTCGAATGGGATCTAGACTTCAATATATATATATATATATATATATATATATATATATATATATATATATATACACGATTATATAACCTTTGACAGACATGAGGATAACATCTATGCTTCGCCAGTATTCGAACTAATATTCATATAAAATAAAGTTTCAATCGAAAAAGTTTAAATAGAAATTCAAAAAAAGAAAATGTCTCAAACGGGAAGGTGAAACAAAAAAATATCTCTTTGTTCTGTCTCAATAGAAAGTATATATATATATATTTATATATATATATATATATATATATATATATATATATATATATATATATATATATATATATTTTCATACTACTTGGAAACCCCTAGCTAGTTTCCCTTATATATCTAATTAAATTTAAACTGTTATTGTAAATTGTTACCCTGTTACGACTCACTCACCATTTAAACTATAGATTATAAAATTGACACTGCACTCAAGTTTTTGATTGAACCAACCCAATTCTACCCCTATTACTAAAAATCGAAACAAATTGTTTCAAACAATCTATCCTTATCGTTTACACTGTTACCTCTTCTAAATTTCAATATAACCGAGTAGAACAGACTTGATATTTAACTTCACTAACTCTTTTCCCATTAATTTATTTCCCCCTCTTGTCTCCTTGGTCATTTAATGCCCCTCCTAATTATTCATCTAACCCTTAATTTGGTTTTTAAATTAAAAAGTAATAAATAAAATATTTTTCAATTAACTATTCCCTAGCTTCTTTTAAATTTTAATTTTTAATTTTTTAATTTTTTAATTTTAATCATTCACTCTCTCACATTCCTCTATTTATTTTACCATGCTTTTAACTAATTCTACTTTAACCTTTTTAAACCCCCAGAAACCATAACTGGTAACTACAATTTAATTTGCTCTTAGCTGCCTGAAATGTTAGAAGCTCACTCTTTTGATTTCTATTTTTAGAATCAACAATTTCTATACCCACTTCCCACTTAAGATTAATCCCCCCCCCCAAAAAAAACCTACATCCTACCGCTCGCCCACACACTTAACCTACCTGTCACTTTAACTACATCCCCATACCAACCCTTCCTCCTTTTTCTTTTCCCCACAATTCACAAAGCGGCTTTTTAAACAATCCCGTACTTCATAACCCCCCCCCCTAGCCCCAAATCTTTAACAATTTTGCCTTTTTGTCTCATTCGGATTTAAACCTTGTATGAGATTCTTCTGTGTTACTTGGCCCTGGAAGTACATAAAAAAAATGGCCTGTTTTCCTCTTCTCAACATCCTTTAAGTGTATCTGGACTTACCTACATTTTGAGCACTTTCTCCAATCTGCTCCCACGCAAAGAGTTTTTCTTCACATTCTACAATTTCACCGGACTTCTTTTCAACGGAAATTTACCACCCGGACAATTTACATATCTTTTTCACGTAACTTTTCTTTTCATTCAATACGTTTTTTTAACAAAAATTATTTTAATAATTTTAATAATAATTTTCATATTTTTCAAATATTTGAACTTTGGTTTTTTCGAAAGCCAACTTATCCATCTGTATTTCTCCTCTGATGATAAGATTTCGATCTTTGAAAAGCCTTGGCTTAAGGAACGAATAATAAACACTAGTTTATTACTGAATGCACCTTGCATTGAACAATTGAAGTTTGAAATAAATTTGGACAATCGTCGCATATTTATCACTCTGTTTTCTTCTATCTCTCTCTCTCTCTCTCTCTCTCTCTCTCTCTCTCTCTCTCTCTCTCTCTATATATATATATATATATATATATATATATATATATATATATATATATGAAAATATTTATATATATACTTATTTATGTAATAGATTTTATTGGTGATTGCAGCGTTCGTTATTACTTGTATTACTATTATTTCGATTGTTTCACATCCTAAGTGATTAAGATGCAGAACATTGCATTATTTCTCGCCCGTTTACTTTATAAGACGTGTTTTTCGCTAACATATATATATATATATATATATATATATATATATATATTAATATTATACGTACATTAAAGTATACGTCAATAAAATACTATATATATATATATATATATTAATTGTTCAATGTTTGTTCACTAAGTTTATGCAGGCTGTTTTATATAAAACATTACTTCTTTATAATTTATTTTTCTTTTACAATTATTTTCATGTATTACTTTGAAATTCATTATTTGATTACCAGATCTTGGCAAAACTAGCAAAGTTATTCCATGTGTGTTGACGTTACTATGTTGACTTGCTAATGTAAGGCTTTCTTTGTTATTTTGTAATTTAATCTGGCTCAGAATGCATACTTTTCCTTTGAGCTTATTATTTGGCAGTTTTTTCGTTGGTCATGCTGCAAGCAGGTTTTACCTTGATTTCTCATTGTATGAACATTTAGATGTGACTCTTTTTCTGATTAAATACGTACTTAATTAAATGAATGATGGATGTTGACTTTCTCAGGATCATCATTTGATAAGTGTACCGGGATGGTAATGTGTTATCAGTAGCACCTACGTACGTGTTTTCTGTATTGATTTTGGATACTATATATATATATATATATATATATATATATATATATATATATATATATATATATATATATATATATATATATCCCCTCACAATGGGAAAGTAATCCCTGAGAGGATGGTATCTTGACACCATAACTAATAATAAACTACCTCCAACTATCCACAAAAGATGAGGTAATGCCTGGGAGTACGGATTGTATCATGACACAATAACAGATAGCACACGACCCTCAAAGGAGAAGATGAAAAAAGAACAGATACTACACTACTCCCAACTGAAGAGGTTATGCCTGGGAAAATGGCATAATTGCAACAGAACAGATGCAATACCACCTCTGAATTAAGCATTGAAAAATAGTAATAGTAAAGTTTCGGCTTCAGACAGACAGTTACCAAATCTTCATTAATAATAGATATTAGGTAGATAGACTTGAATTTAAAAAAGCCAGGTAACATTTCTATAAACAAAGCTTCTTTGCAAAAACTTTCCGTATGTGGAACACATTATCACAAGACTGCTTCCCTTAACATTACAACATGGTCTTCTTCTAATCCAAAGTCAAGAGATTCCTGTTATGCACCATGTTCATAAGTATTTGATCCTGGTTCATTCCAGCAATAATGTTCCATCCTCTCATAAGGTTCTTCATTTCATAACTGACATTCATTCTACTCATTGCCCTCGAATAGTTTTCGGCCTTGATAAGTGGTGACACATAAGTAAGAAATGACGGTTATTTTGCTAATCCGTGTGAGTTGCCGTCACACACATTTATGTTTATACTCATTTTTCGAACTCCAATATTTTTTTCCTTCTGATGTTGACGATAATTTACAAGACCTGTCGAACTTCTCAAAGGTAATTTTTTTGTTAATAATTATTAAGATGATAATTGAGACAATGAAAACGAAGATTAGGAGAAGCCTGTCAAAAAATAAAACAATTAGTAGCATTTGAAAATTTGAAATTTAATTATCTTGTAGACGAAAAAAGATTATATTTACCGTAAAAACAAATTTATTTACCTAAAACTGTTGAGGGAAATCTGATTAAAGATTCGACTTGATTATTCTTACTTAAAATTATACTTCGTTTTGTAGGAAACCCCTTTTATGAAAATGATTAGGCAATAGTTTCTTTATTTTCTCATTATAGATAAAGGTGGTATACCAAGACTTTTCTTTTCATATTAATAAACTCGTCAAACCAAGAGTTGTATTTGATTATTCATAATGTGGTTACACTATATATATATATCTATATATGTCTATCTCTTTATATATATATATATATATATATATATATATATATATATATATATATATATGAGTCTCATCAGACGCGTGCCTAGCCACATTTAGCAATTGAATCTAGATCGAAATAATTTATAATGCGGACAGTTTAGTTTATTTCCTTTAAATGTATCCATGATCTGTTAACAAGTACAGTGAGCTCTCTTACTCAGATTCCCATCGAAACAATTAAACTCTACACACACACACACACACATATATATATATATATATATATATATATATATATATATATATATATATATATATATATAGGATCCTCTCACACACGTTAGTTGCGATATGCATTTGAACCTGAAAGTCAGCATATTCAAGAGCACAAACGTTGTAGATATATAGGACTAATTCTATTTTCAAATAAACTTTTATCACATTAATAAATGATTCATTTCCCTTTATATGAACGATTTACTGCAGTTCATTTGTGTTGTTATGTTTTTCACTACTAATTCAACTCTTGTTTAAAATATATCCGGTGTATAACGTTCAGTAATATATTACAATTCTGCCGAAGATTAAATAAATAATGACACTAGCTTTTCAGTTCTAATTATACTCGACTTATAAAAAACCTAACTATATGACGCCTTATTATTTATGCTATTCTCTTGTTTAAAATAATTTATTATATATATTTATATATATATATATATATATATATATATATATATATATATATATATATATATATATTAGTTTTATATATATATGTATTCATATATTTATATATATATATATATATTCATATATATATATATTCATATATATATTTATAAATATATAAATATGTATATATATTTATATATATATATATATATATATATATATATATATATATATATATATATATATATATATATGCAGACATTGTAAAACATAACAGAATTCGTCTGTTTAATTATACGTTTTCTTGTTTAAATTTTTATTATGGTCTTTTTTGTTTTAAAATTAAAAAAAATAATACATTTTCTATGGGTTTCATGAACGTTTTCGCTTATTCGTCCAAGGCAGTTATGTGGCTTTGTAGATATTGGTAAATTGAGCTAGAGTTTATAAGATGTATGGTAAGGCGGCAGGATAAGGTATGCATCTTGGAAATTCTAGCTCAATTTACCAACATCTACAAAAACATAACTGCTCTCCCTCTCATTTTATACACATTTTAGTTAATAACACTAAAATAATACATTCTGATACCAATCAAAAAAGTTTTAATATTGGAAGCTATCTACATCAAAACACAACAACCTAAAATTAAAATATGTGATACATATGAAACCAGTGGTTACATTTTGAAATGCTTAACGTAATGCGACTTTGTTCTGTGATGCCATTCAGCGTTGTTGAATTTAAATCGTCAACGAATTTCAAGGAACATTATCAAAAACGTTCTCTGCGCGTTTCTCCGCCGTCTTTTTAAAATGCTGATCTTTCTCCAGCTTTTTTGTTCAGTTGTTTTTGACACATAAAAATGATTCGACGAAGAATCGAAAACGTTAGTGAAACCTATGGAACATTTATTAGTACTTTTGCTTTGAATATAAAATAGACCATCAGGAAAATTGAAACCATAAATAAATATAATTAAAACGACGAATTCTGTTATTTGTAACAATGTTTGCATAAATGAGCCAATGTTTCCTAAATACATAGCTTATATATATATATGTGTGTGTGTGTGCAGAGTTTAATTGTTTCGATGGGAATCCGAGTAAGAGAGCTCAATGTACTTGTTAACAAAAGATGAGATAATGCCTGGGAGTACGGATTGTTTCATGACACAATAACAGATAGCACACGATCCTCAAAGGATGAGATGAAAAAAGAACAGATACTACACTACTCCCAACCGAAGATGTTATGCCTGGGAAAATGGCATAATTGCAACAGAACATATGCACTACCACCTCTGAATTGAGCATTGAAAAATAGTGGATGTAATCCTCGGTAAACCCTCTGAATGTATTTCCTGATTATGTTTTTCAAATTGTATGGCCTGGATGTATTGTATAGATTCAACAAAAAAGTATGTTTTGGGGTTGATATGTTTTGATGTTATGTATTTTTATGAATTTGTGTATATATTTTTATATATTTTCAAAGTTTAATTTTATTACCAGTAGTGTTATAACTGCGGTAATGGTCCTCTGAAAGGAAGAATTATCTTTGAAACCTCATGAGCTAAGGACTTTAAGATACTTTGCTTGAACTTTTAATTCTAATAAAATTTGATTGACACCTTATTTTATTACTTCATTTCATATTATAATATATATATATATATATATATATATATATATATACATATACATATATATATATATATATATATATATATATATATATATATATATATATATATATATATATATATATAACTTCTTTGTAGAATGGTAGGAAAAATCCCAGCAGAGTGCTCGATTAATTAAGAATTAAAGTTAAAAATTAAGAGCATAATATTTATTTATTCTGGTACAGAAAAATTAGTACAACATTCGTACCGTCGGTTTCAAGCACGGAAGGTCTTACCCATCCGGCTCTCTTCAGCTTCTGTTGTCATCTGTTTTGGAAATGTGAGGTCACATGACACTCTTGTTTGGACGCGTTATTTGCTCAGTGTGTTGTGTGTGTTTGTTTAAATTTGAATTTAGTGTAATAAGACCGTTGAGATTTAAAACACGAGGGAATTCAAGATTAAAGGGAATAAAAAAGGGGGGTAAAAAATAAAAAAATATATATGAAAAAATATATATATATATAAATAAATATAAAAAAACATATATATATAAAAAAACATTTCAATACTAAGAATAAAAGAATAAAAAAAGAGAAAGAGTATAAAAAGGTATAAAAAAGAATAAAAAAAGAAATTAAAAAAATAATAAAAAAATATAGAGAATAAAAATGTAGAGAATAAAAAAGTAGAGAATAAAAAAGAGTGAGAGAGAAAGAAAGAATAAAAATAGAAAGAATAAAAAAATATAGTAAATAAGAATAAAAATAAATTAAAAATAAATTTAAAGATTAAAAAATAATAATAATAATAAAAAATAAAATTAAAAATTAAAAATTAAAAATTAAAAATTAAAGATTAAAAACAAAAGTAAAGAAAGGGTTTCTCTGAAATTCCCGTGAGCCAAATTATGAATTTGTATCATTAGCCGTTATATTTTTGAAGGTATGCGTTCTAAAAAACCGTTAGTGTGTAAAAATCTTTTTCCCAGATTGGAGTGATTTTAATGAAGAAATTCGGATCTAAGGCAGGTAACTTAGTTGGAAATATGAAATATTTGAGTTTGTTAAAATGGGTTTGTAGATTAATCTAGTGGCTGATAAATAAATTAAATATTTTTGCATTTTTGTATTTTGGTGAAAGTCTTTGCTCTTGGAATTTATGTGGATATAGTTTGTTTAAATGGATTTGATGAGTAATCTAGTGACTGATAAATAAATTAAATATTTTTGTATTTTTGTGAAGGTCGGAGTTTTTGCTCTTGAAGTTTAAGTGGATATAGATTGATGAGGTATTTGTTCGTTTTTATTGTGTTTATATTAGTAGAGGGGGGGTAGTTAGACATTATGTGAATCGGTCAGACCAGTTTATAAGCAATGCTTGTCTCTTGTGGACACACCCCCTGAATATTTCATCGCGGACATTTAAACAGGCTGTATTCGGATCGATGATGGCCTTTGAAATGTGGTATTTTTCAGCGTCACATAGAGGACATCTGTTTATGGCTGGAGAGAAGGATGGTTTTCTCTCAATTATTTTCCATTTGATGGTGAAGGGTGTATTTTCTTCTTTAAGCTGCCATATTCGGGTCGCGAGTGCCGTATTAGCCTTGTTTTTGTATCTGAAGGAGTTTCTGTGTGCGTATAGCCTTTGTTTGAAGTTTCCCTTCGTCATCCCAATATATTTTTCTGCATTACTGGTATTCTGGTCTGTGACGGTTGCTTCATATATGATTGAATTGATTTTGCAATTTCCCTCCAGGGGGCAGTTGTTTTTGTCTTGGCATGAGCAGCCTGCGTTTGTAATTGTTTTGGGTTCTGCAGAGATAATTTTTCTTATTGAAGGGGCAGTGGAATAGCTGACCTTAACAGAATTTCTGTTAAAAAGTTTGTGTAATTCATTTGTGGGTGGGAAGTGTTTGTCGAGTAACTTGAGGAAAAGTTGGCCTACCTTGGTTTTGGTATTGGTCGAATAGGGTGGGGAAAACCAGATCACCGATCTCCTTCTATTGCGGGTCCCCCGTGGTTGGTCTAGGTTGGGGGTGTATGAGATTTCTTCTCTGAACCCGCTGTCGCGGAGTGCTTTGTTGTAATATGGTGCTGCTTGGTTGAAAATTTCGGGACTGGATGAAATTTTCAACCTAGCAGCACCATATTACAACAAAGCACTCCGCGACAGCGGGTTCAGAGAAGAAATCTCATACACCCCCAACCTAGACCAACCACGGGGGACCCGCAATAGAAGGAGATCGGTGATCTGGTTTTCCCCACCCTATTCGACCAATACCAAAACCAAGGTAGGCCAACTTTTCCTCAAGTTACTCGACAAACACTTCCCACCCACAAATGAATTACACAAACTTTTTAACAGAAATTCTGTTAAGGTCAGCTATTCCACTGCCCCTTCAATAAGAAAAATTATCTCTGCAGAACCCAAAACAATTACAAACGCAGGCTGCTCATGCCAAGACAAAAACAACTGCCCCCTGGAGGGAAATTGCAAAATCAATTCAATCATATATGAAGCAATCGTCACAGACCAGAATACCAGTAATGCAGAAAAATATATTGGGATGACGAAGGGAAACTTCAAACAAAGGCTATACGCACACAGAAACTCCTTCAGATACAAAAACAAGGCTAATACGGCACTCGCGACCCGAATATGGCAGCTTAAAGAAGAAAATACACCCTTCACCATCAAATGGAAAATAATTGAGAGAAAACCATCCTTCTCTCCAGCCATAAACAGATGTCCTCTATGTGACGCTGAAAAATACCACATTTCAAAGGCCATCATCGATCCGAATACAGCCTGTTTAAATGTCCGCGATGAAATATTCAGGGGGTGTGTCCACAAGAGACAAGCATTGCTTATAAACTGGTCTGACCGATTCACATAATGTCTAACTACCCCCCCTCTACTAATATAAACACAATAAAAACGAACAAATACCTCATCAATCTATATCCACTTAAACTTCAAGAGCAAAAACTCCGACCTTCACAAAAATACAAAAATATTTAATTTATTTATCAGTCACTAGATTACTCATCAAATCCATTTAAACAAACTATATCCACATAAATTCCAAGAGCAAAGACTTTCACCAAAATACAAAAATGCAAAAATATTTAATTTATTTATCAGCCACTAGATTAATCTACAAACCCATTTTAACAAACTCAAATATTTCATATTTCCAACTAAGTTACCTGCCTTAGATCCGAATTTCTTCATTAAAATCACTCCAATCTGGGAAAAAGATTTTTACACACTAACGGTTTTTTAGAACGCATACCTTCAAAAATATAACGGCTAATGATACAAATTCATAATTTGGCTCACGGGAATTTCAGAGAAACCCTTTCTTTACTTTTGTTTTTAATCTTTAATTTTTAATTTTTAATTTTTAATTTTTAATTTTATTTTTTATTATTATTATTATTTTTTAATCTTTAAATTTATTTTTAATTTATTTTTATTCTTATTTACTATATTTTTTTATTCTTTCTATTTTTATTCTTTCTTTCTCTCTCACTCTTTTTTATTCTCTACTTTTTTATTCTCTACATTTTTATTCTCTATATTTTTTTATTATTTTTTTAATTTCTTTTTTTATTCTTTTTTATACCTTTTTATACTCTTTCTCTTTTTTTATTCTTTTATTCTTAGTATTGAAATGTTTTTTTATATATATATGTTTTTTTATATTTATTTATATATATATATATTTTTTCATATATATTTTTTTATTTTTTACCCCCCTTTTTTATTCCCTTTAATCTTGAATTCCCTCGTGTTTTAAATCTCAACGGTCTTATTACACTAAATTCAAATTTAAACAAACACACACAACACACTGAGCAAATAACGCGTCCAAACAAGAGTGTCATGTGACCTCACATTTCCAAAACAGATGACAACAGAAGCTGAAGAGAGCCGGATGGGTAAGACCTT
>OY744516.1:1795000-1802500 GCA_963556195.1 Sepiola atlantica | reverse complement strand
AGAGTGGATATATTTTTTGTTCGTTTTTAATACAAGTCTTTTGTTTTTTCTTTTGCACACACAAATGTATATTTTTTTCTCCTTCAGTTCGACGTTTTTTTTATCGAAAATGTCACTTTTGACCGAGTGTTTTTTACCTTGTACACCGGGCTCGTTCACCTTATACACTTGCGAAATGTTGGGTATATATTTGTGGTTCAGAAAAGTATTTCGCGTCGCGAAAATGTATCTTTTGATTCGGTGAGTAGAGTGATCCCCCTCGCACCCAAACCGGGGAGGAATGCAGGAGTTTGTAGATGTATTTTCGAAAAGGTGTGTGCAGTGATTCTACACCGAAAGTCTTAGAGAAAAAAAACCCGTCGATTCAACTTTGTTCGACGATATTCCTTGGCGATACAATTTAAGAGTTAACACAAGTTTATTCAAATGAAACTTGTTGAAATCGTCATGTGGGTATTCTCTATAAGATAAACTGGCTCGCATAATTACCAAGCGCTCAGTGCCTTGAATCACCCGCACGAGGCTGTATATACCTCAGTCTAATCCATTCTTTGCTCCCTCTCTACCTCACGCGTCACTGAACCCTTCAACTTCCCATACGAATTTTTGTCTTTCTATCTGACATTTAATTATCACTGCGTAATTCATTTTTATTTGTTTTTACTGTGCAGTTAAATTTCCATTTTGAACTTAAGTTATTCCTTTTATTTCTTCAATTATACACTCTCGCAATTTCTTGCCTTACTCTTTTCCACTCGTTGCTCGCGAAAGGTCAGTTGTTTGGTTAAAATTGTTTATCTAATCTCACCGGGTGTTGTACTTATTTGTTGCTTCTCGTCAAAGAGTATCAATTCTGTTGTTTATGGGTTTCATTGGCAATTTATCCTGTCACTGGCTTTATTGATTGTTGGTGGATCATGCCCTTAACTTTCCCCTGACCCTTTCTGCGTCGTTTACAAGACGTGTGAATCATTATTATTATTATTATTATTATTATTATTATTATTATTATTATTATTATTATTATTATTATTATTATTATTATTTACTCACTAGGAGTTCTCACACAGGTCATCAGTGATTGCTCACCGACAACCGGTGGTATTCCCTGGAATCTGAGTGACAACAAGTCTCCCCAGATTTCCAGTATTCTCCACCTCTTTTCGATAGCCACCGCAAATAAATTTGCAGTATCACAACAGCCGTTTACCATTAATTTCTCGCCGGCAAGGACCATTGGTGTTTTCTGGGGTTTGGGTGGCAGTAAGCCTCCCCGAGGTCCCAGCAGTTGCTGCACTTCCAGTGGAGGTCTGGTTTGTGCTGTCCCTCCTCGGTCTTCTCATCCTCCTTGACCCTATGCAGATATTTTGTGTGGTGTCAGCCTAGACTGGTACCATTTTTTTTATTATTATATATATATATATATATTTATTTTATTTTTATTATTTTTTATTATTATTATTTTTTATTTTATTTTTTTATTTATTTATTTATTTTTTTTTTTTAAATATTTGTTATTCATTTTTTTTGGGGGGGAGCTGATTATTTTTTATTTATTTATTTTTTGAGGGGAGCTGATTATTTTTAATTTATTTATTTATTTTGTGGGGTGGAGTGGTGAGCTTATGGTGTTACTTGCTATTTCTGTTCATTGGTCCATTTTTGTGTTGTGTCAGTTGAGGCTGTAGTAATTTATTGGAGGGAGGGGGGATTATTAAGTGATGTTTCTTGCATTTTCTGTTTCTTTGTTTGTGGTGTATTCTTTCATTAGTTTTGTTTTCTTCCCGTGTTAGATTCCGTATGATCCTTGGTAGCTTATGCGGGTTAGTTTCCGCATTCAATAATTGTTCTTAAGATTGTAGCTGTTTTGATCATTGCTGTCCTTTGTACAGTTCCAATAATTCCTTTGATCCCAATTTCTCCCAGTCGTTTTTCCAGGTTTTTGGGGATTGTTCCTAGTGCTCCTACGATTATTGGTATTATACTGACTTTCTTCATGCTCCATATTCCTTTCAGTTCTCTGGCTAGTTCTGTGTATTTGCTTCGTTTTTCTGTTTCTTTGCTTTTCACTCTGTGGTCTACTGGAACGGCGAAGTCTACGATTTTGCAAGATTTTTCCTTCTTGTTGATTATTATAACATCCGGTCTTCTTGCTTGTATGAGTTTGTCTGTTTGTATTTCCATATCCCAGATGAGTTTGTGTTTTTATTATTATTATTATTATTATTATTATTATTATTATTATTATTATTATTTTACTGTTTTTATTGTTGTGGTTATTATCATTTTGAAGATTATGATTATAATGATGATTATTAAAACAAAACTACATGTTTTCTCTCGCAGTTACATTACGCAATTCCTAAGTGTTTAATACCAACTGTACGTCATCTAAATTAGTAAAGTCTACTCAAAAGTAAAACCCAACTAAAACACAATTAGATTCAAATTTCATGGCGCTGTTTACAATGTATGAGATGTTATGATTCATACAAATATTAATTTGTTGCTTTTCATGTGATAGAAAATTAAATATGAAATCCTACATCTGAACTTAGATTCTTTTCAGAAAATGACACCAGATCAAAAACTATGAAGTTTAAAATTATTTTAGTCAAAAACAAAAAAAGACAATTACTTTTAGAATAATAGCAAATGGTGGCTTTCATTAGACTTGTTCAATATTAGCGAAAAGTAAGAAGTTCTCGTCGTCAAAATGTGGTTAACTATGGTTAAATGACTCGTGTCTGTGTTGCATGTATTGTGCTGCTTTTGAGTGGTATATTGACGATCAATTAGGTCCCCATGAATTAAGTAGTTATATTTTTGGTTATTTCCAATGTATAACTTAGCTCATATTTTATTTATCATTGGTTCTAATTTGTGTTTGTGTTTATTTTCGCACAAACCCTTGCTTACGTGAGAAAAAAAATGTTTTATCTGTAAGATGTGTGCGTCTATTTTCGTGTTTTCCGTTAATTCTATGTATGATAATTTTATGAAGCGAATGATTAAATATTAACACCTAAATGATATTTTGACTGGCAAATCTGATTTGCGGCATCATTTACTTAGTGGGGGTCGATTATGTAATTAACACATATTTTGTTATGTTTTTTAAAAATTTGTTGTATACTAGTGTACGCACTCCGTAAAAATGACGGAAAGATTATGCATCGCCAGTGTTTGCACTAATATTCATATAAAATCAGAGAATTACGTCAGTAATTTTAATTTTTATATATGAATTTATTATTGTTATATCTGATTACCTATAGAAGAAAAAAAAAACTAACGTTGATTTTTTGTTTAGAGTTGAGGATTTGATTTGAATTTATTATTGTTATTTCTGATTACATATAGAAGGAGAAAAACTAACGTTGATTTTTTTTTTAGAGTGGAGGATTTGATTTGAATTTATTTCAGGCGGCCGAATTGTCTGACTTGCTATTTGCTTCGACACTTCCCCTCACCACGTTTAATGGGTGCGTTCGAATGCTTGAAAAGGCACGTCAGTATTAGCTAACATATGTGTGACGAGACGGATTTATATTGATTTATATAAAAAATAAATATATATTGGTCTTCATTATGGAGTTGAATATTTTTGACTATAAATATTTCCTTTTATTTAAGCAATTCTCTTCAAAAATATGGCTTAGTTTGATGTTTATTAGCGACATTCTGATGTTCTTGAAACAATCGCATCAATATATTGTTTGGGTGACATCGATATATATATATTGATGGACTCAGTCAAAGAGAATATGGCTAGCTAACTTATTTTTAAATACTGCTGGCAAACATTTACGATAGCACGAAACAGGCATGATGTATTTATTTGTAATGTATACAAATGAATACACACATAATATGGACATCATAACTGACAGTCACATAGATATGTGTTTTATGTTAATGTATGAAATGATTTCAAAATGGGAAAATGGTTTAACCGCCAATTTTGTTGTTGTTTTGTTTAGCATCACCTCAACTTTCCATTTAATGCCGATCGCAATAGAAAGCGATTAATTACCAACGATTAATTGAAGACGAGCTGTAATTTAACTCATAACTGTAGAGAGGAAAATCACCGGTTCATATTTTTCCCCAAAATAGGGAGGTCAGGCTAAACGTCAACAAACCTGTAATATTTTTTATATTTGAAATTGTATTTTTTTTTTTAACATAGTTCACCCCAAACAAGGCAGGCTGCCACTGTAGACGTAAGGGGCTACTGAGAAAAAGAAAAGGGCGAAGGTAGGAAGTGGTCAATCTAGATTGGGATCAGCGCAGCGAGGTGTTAGTTTACATTAGTTTTAAACTTCTGCATGTCTGTACTGTTGGGGAAACAGGGGGCAGGGAGGGAGTTCCAGAGGCCAGCAGTACGAGGAAAGAAGCTATTTGAGTAGAAGGCTCTCCGACATCTGGGGACCTCCACAGTGAATGAATGAGATTTAGTTGATTGTCGGGTTAGTCTAGTGAATTTCCGCCGAGGGGGCACCAGAGTAGCCAATTCATCGGAGCATAATCCATTGAAGTATTTGTAAAACAAGCACAAGGATGCTACATTGCGGCGATGGGACAGAGGCTGGAGCTTGGCTTACAGTGAGGGACCTATTAGGTTGGCGATTCTTTTTTGGACCTTGTCAAGGAGGGAGAGACCAGTAGATGATGCACCAGCCCAGATGTGACAACAATACTCCATGCATGGGCGGATGGTGGCTTTGTAGAGATACAGGATAATGTCAGGTGTGAGGAGTTTACTAGCACGGTAGAGGGAGCCAACCTTCTTTGCGGCAGCCTTGGCAATGTCTTCAATGTATTTGTTCCAATTCATGTTACCTGTGAAGGTTAGGCCGAGGAGTTTGAATGATGAACTCTCAGGTAGGGTGTTATTTGCCATGACAATCGGTGGTTGAAAAGGTTCCTTGTAGTTATTGAAGGAAAGGAGTTTTGTCTTTGCGGCATTAAAAGTTACCAACCATTTATGACCCCAATCCACTACAGCCTGGAGGTCATTTACTAAAGATTACACGCAATTAGACATGATTTAGTCTAAGTTCATAGGAATAAAGATACATAATTTCTCATAATTAAATAAATAACATTTTTTTACTAATAAAATATTATTAAAAAAAGTGTAATATAAAGTATATATGTGATGTTTTGCTAATATTTTACTTTGCTTGCGTAACGTACTCAGACACATAGGATATTTCGGCTCGACATATGATGTGTATGGTTTTGTTTTAAGCATAAATGTGACCCGTTTCACACTTATAACTTAGGAAACATACGAGAATTACATTAAACTTTAAATTTCTTTAAAAGTGAAATGATAATTAATTCAGTATCTCTTGTTATAACATTACAACTTCACAAGACGTGTTCAAAGTGTGCGCTGATGTCATAATCGAAGCTATTGCCATAAGATTACGCTAACATATTCTTTCTGTTTCATTCTACGGATCTGATGACTGATGGCCTTGACTTCTGCAATTGTGTGTTGCAATTGTGTGTTACACGTGCTTTTGAAAGCAAAAAAAAAAAACGATAGAAATCCAGTGAGTTAAAATCCGGTGGATGTAGTGATGCGCTTCATTACTGAACAACCCATTTAGAGGTTAATACCTCCGTTGATATAAACAATGATGCGATCTCCTGTAAAGGTTTTAAAATGTTATTCTGTTTCCAATCAACTCTGATAAGTAGCAAATAATATCATATATATTGACGGTGTTATTAAATGAGTCACATTTATGCTGACACACTTTGTACATGTTATGTTTAGATTTGTTTTTCAATATCAAATTATATTTTACAGCGAGGCTGATACCCATTTATACATATGAAGCTAAAACGTCACTTTGTTGATCTGACGTGAATCGGTGGTTCAACGTAATTTTAGCCGTATGTTTATTCCAACATTTGATTTTATATAACACTCTCCAAGGTATGGTTATTTATAATTTATATAAGGAAAGTGGGAAAAACCGATATTATACAGATTAATAGAACATGTCTCTCTATTATATATATATATATATATATATATATATATATATATATATATGTATATATATACATATATATATATATATATATATATATATATATATATATATGTATATATATATATTGACATTAACTTAGGTGCGTGTATATGTTTATATATTTGTATGTACATTATCAACTCTTAAATTAATCAACTGATTATTTATTTACACAATTGTTGAATTGTTGGGCGTAATAAGTCGTAAAGTGGGTTATATTTAGTTCAAATTTGTTTTATGCAAACGTGGAAAGTAGTAGTGCAAGCTCGTCGTGGGGATTCAAATGCCTTCGATTTTTGTGTAATTTTATCAATAGCTATATAAGATGGAATATATAAATTAATAAATATTTGTAAAATCGTAGTTTCTTTAGCGTGTTTTAAAGGATGTAAAGGTGTTTAGGAAAATAATATAGAACACAACTACGAATTAAAAAATTCAAATATATAAGATTTTCATTGCATTTACTCCATAGCCTTACACCCTAATTTAATGAGATTCCTTGAATTTCAATTTCTACTTAAGACCCCTTAAGCTGTAACTGACAATTTTAAACATTTTCTAAAATCAAATTAATATAATGGATTTTCAACTCAATCTGAATAAATGTTATTGATAGACGGTTTAATATCATTAAATTTTAATTGTAATCGTCGTAAGATTGCTGTAAAACTGTTCTGTTATGAGAATTTATTTTACCTGTCCTATGACAGGTATTCATCTAGTAGTATTATACTTTGCGTCAATTATCAATTCGTCTTTAAAATAATAAAAGTCGTTTACAGCTTCTCAAACAAATACTCGTATTATTTTGTGCGTTGTCTCAAAATCCTCGTGGGAGAAAAAAGTGAAATCATTATAGATTCTTTGCAGGAAGTTAGAAATACAAATTGAATCTTCTTTCACTATTTACATCCCGAAAGTAATAAATCATTCAGCGGAGACAACCAAGTGCGTGCAATGTCAGGCGGCCAGTATTCAACCGTTGAACGAATATTTCTGAGCCGACCATCTTGTGTCAATACCGATTATATTTGATATAACTCACAAACGAAACAGATTATTTCAAGAGATTTCTCAAGATTGTTTTGATCCTAGTGAAACTTAGAGGTCGCTTCATATTTAGTCGACAATTTTGTCGACAATTTTGTTACAGATTTCCAGTCACTTGTTCCGGGTTGAAATACTTACGGCTTACATCATTTTGAAACGCATCAATATGATTTCAGTATGCTTACGCCGTTATCACCTTAAAAAAGATAAGCAACGTTGACACTGATCAATTCTAAGATGAGTGACAATTTTGGAATAACATGTTTTACATTAGTAAGTGAAAGTCACTGCAAAGTAAACTTCCATAACCCTTTTGCGTAAGGTATGAATACATATGTTTTCTAAGCCTAGTAAACTAGATTCTCAAGTCTTGGTAGAGCAACCAGACTAG
>OY744516.1:1782500-1790000 GCA_963556195.1 Sepiola atlantica | reverse complement strand
AAGTTTTGATTTTTCTATGATAAATGATTCATCTGATTGTTAATTGCTAGGATAAATTTGTATATTAATATATTAGGTTTGTAATAACTCTTTCGTCTAATTTAAAATTACGATGAAACTGATTATTGTAGAATATGTTAATATAGTCATAATTGTTTAGCTGGTTGTTATTAGTTGTATCTAATTTTAAGGATTACATTGATTTGTTAATTTACCAGGTAATTGGGAAATTGCTTGCTAATTAAGAGTTGTGTAATGTTTTTTGATTCATTGAAGAACATTCTTTCTCGTTATTAGAATGTTTATAATTGCGATTTTATAGCGATATTGTATTTCTCTTCTGTAGTTCAACATACACAGCTTACTGGAAGTAGTTTTTATATGGAGAGGTTTACAATATTAAATAGGACCAAAAAGTTATTAAACACATAATACATACAACTATATCTCCTGTTATTAGTAATAAAATATCAGATTTATAATTCATTTGAATAAATTTAAGACCTCACACCTCATAATTAACAGTAACACCTCTCAGTAAGAAAATAAGTAGTAAAACTAACCAACATAATATGCCCCTGGGGATAATGTATCTCCCTTAATAATATTAAAACAAAATGTTACATTTCCCACCCAACTACTATACTTTCCCGAAGGCTCACATTGCATCTCGCCGATACAAGAGAATTCTAAAGACCAGACGCCCAACAATTAACATTTTTTGATAACGAATCGAGTAAAAATATTTTTAAGTGCATAGGTTAGTAATTCACTTTCAAATATCCTGCCCCGAAACAAGAAATTCCAGTGTTTAACCTTTTAAAATATTGTAATTTTATTAATTTTAAATATTGTAAATTCGTATTAGCCACACACATAACACGTGATCATGTTCCAAATACGGAATCCCATAAGCCATACGTACTTTTGAAAAGTGATATGCTGCCGCACACTTCAAACTCAGTAGACATGAATAAGCAAGTCTAACCGTCCGCCTTAAGACGATTGAGAGATTCAATCGAAAGTACTCGCAAAAAACACAAACAAAAAACACCTACAGAGCCCATATAAGACAATCCGGTAGAAATACGCGATAGTACATCCGAAAGATCGAGAAGATAAAAAGACTTATTAATCAAAAACATGCCGTGCTATAAAACAACATTCTAACATTAAAAAAATGCCTATATACACACACACACAATGTATATATATATATATATATATATATATATATATATATATATATATAATGGATAATTTTTATCACAGAAAACAATATTTAAAATCCGCTCAAACAGAAATATACGAAATGTTTAATAGTTGTTTAATATTCTTTTCTGGTTAAATACAAATCTAAATAGTGTATAAAACTGTATTTATAACAGTAGTATTATGTGTAAAATGTGATATATTCGGACTACTATTCTCATCCTGGGTGTTTGTATCACAACGTTCCGGCCGTTGTAACCGCTGACATTCTTCAGGTGTACCTTGTCGAACTCGGGAATCTTTCTGTCGAACTAGGGAATCTGGACGGAATTTTGAACGGAACCCTTTATTGAATCCACCCAAGATGAGAACAGTAGTCCGAATATACCAAATTCTACAAATTATCAAAATTCCAAGAAATAGTAGTATTAGTTTTTATATTCGTAATGATATGATATTACTTTCAAAATGGCTTGTGCTAAACATGTGTCTGCTTTAGGGAGGAGAAAGAAAAGTGCATTAACATTACGTTATACATTGCAGATAAATTGATTAATGGCGGTTACATTTATTTTATAATAAATCTTGATGATTTTGTGAAGTGTATTAATGCATAAGATGATGTGGTGTTGCAATTTATCATGATAGAAGAATGGATTCACCGCGAATATGTCTTACTAGAAGCAAATACAAGTGATTCGGAAAGATCGATCATCGAACGAATGCAATTATTGAGACAGAGTGTAACATCGCCGATCAGTATTTAGTGTTAAGTAGTGCAAAACCACGAATGTCATTCAAAATTGTTTTGCCAAAAAAATGTTAAGAGATCGAAATTTCGAAAAACGAAATGAAATCCGAGAAAAACTAACGACGTTTATTAAAGAAAGTAAACTGGAAAATATTTGGATGGAAGATATTTTAAAACGTTTTCTATTTGTTACAAAAGTTAATAATTTTTAAAAGTGTTGCACATATTTATTTGTGAATTTGGATAACAAATCTCTATGCAGATTAGAATATGTTACGTAATCCAGCTTCATTTATTTTGTACTAAGTGTTTAAGCATGTTTTGTTATTTAATTACAAAAAGTTAACACTTTATTCGCAATATAAAATTAACGGAAATCTCAAACAGTCCGTATTTAAGAAAGGTTACAATCTATAAATAGATAATTGAGTACTCTATTATCTATTTATAAACAGCTTACGCGTATCGTAAAAATGGCGGACAGAAATGTTAGGTTTTGGTAAGAAATAAACAAAACATTGCAAACATAGACACCGTTTTCATATCAGCATGAAAGTCATTTACATTCTAATAATGAAGTAGTTACACCTTGAGTTTCGTCTAGGGTCATATTGAGTTGAGTTTATATTGAGGCGTGATTGAAAATAGTATAGAAATATACAGGGATTGAACTGTCAGCTTTCAGATTATAAGATGTTAATGCTTAATGTATCTTCTCTAATATTCCACTACTTCGACTACTTTGATTACAACAGTCTTTTCGTTGTCATCTGTTACACCATGCTTAGTAGTGATCGGAAAAACGAATAGACAAATAAAAAGACACAGAAACACAAACCATTTCATTGTTGGCTCTTATTTATAATTAAGAACACATATACGTCTGGGAATTTTTATTTTTAAACCCATTTCATACACACACACACACACACACACACATATATATATATATATATATATGGTTTTTTGACGTGGTTGTTTATACATCTGAGGAGACCTAATTAAGGGGTCGAAATAAGTTATAATGTGTACAACCTTAATGTGTGTATAGTTTTTTCTTTTTATAATTCTGTTTTGCTCTGTTTAAATTACATTGAGCTCTGTTATTCAGATTCTCAACACAAAATTGAAATCTACACACTATATATATATATATATATATATATATATATATATATATATACAAGTATCATTAAAAATAACGGACATCTTGTGTCTGGATGTTTTTTCTATGATCCTTTTCGGTTTTTCTGATTAGGTTCTTAGTTGGCAATTTCATCAGCCAGTTTCCGTCTGAAACTAAGAAGCTAATCAGAAAAACGGAAAGGATCATAGAAAAAATATCCAGACACAAAATGTCTGTTATTTTTAATGATACTTGTATAAAAGAAAAGATGTTGCCAAGATACACACACACATATATATATATATATATATATATATATATATAGGACATTAACAGGCTAGACGCTAATATGAGAAAAATGTTGACAATTAACAGAGTAATGTACAGAAATTGGTGTCTACTAAGGCTGGATCTGCTCAGAGGAGCAGGAGGCATGGTCTCTCAAAAATTGACCCTCAATATCGAGCCACTATTGTGAACATTAGCCAATATCTGATGATCTTCCAAGACTCAAACATACGATGGTTTATAAACATCAAGAAACCAGAGAATGTAGAAAGTCTTCAATCACAAAACTGGCCAAACATTTTAGACAATACTGTCTTACAAATGAGTCTACCATAAAAATAGTCTAAAATAAATACACCAATACTTTTTATTGCAGACAACTAGAAGAATGCGCCAACAAACAACATAGCAAAGATGAACTGAACTAGGTATATATATATATATATATATATATATATATAATATTTATAAATTGATATTACATTTTTATACCTATAACCGATAGCGTGTCAAGCTTATTGCACTCATCAATGCAAGAAAAATAACAATACATAGTGAGAGAGAGATAAAAGGAGATAGAGAGAGAACGAGAGAGAGAGAGAGAGAGAGAGAGAGAGAGAGAGAGAGAGAGAGCTTTGATGCATTTTAAACATAGAAAAACATTCCCAGGGATACTAATTAAATATAACATATCGCAGAATTTGCACTCGCATAATCCGACTTGCTGCTAGAAAATGTACAAATACAACAGCTGATTGATGGCTCTCCAGTTGTACTGAACAAATACCAAATTCACCAATGACAAAATGTAGTAACAATTCTATATATTATTTCACTAATATATATATATATATATATATATATATATATATGTATGTATATATATATCTAATATATATATATATATATATATATGTATGTATATATATATATCTAATATATATATATATATATATATATATATATATATATATATATATATATATATGATAATAATTATACTGATACTAGTACCAATAATAATAACGATAATAATAAAACATTATCCTTAAGACAAAAATATATGTAAATTTGCATATAAAATAATAATAATAATAATAATAAGAAGAAGAAGAAGAAGAAGGCACTTCAGAACCACTCTGCGATATGGCAGTTAGTATATACAATTATCTAAGAATAAAATATTTATTCCGCAAATTACATTTTCATTGGAGTATTTGCGTTAAATTTGATCCATATTCATGAGACAGCAATTAATCAACATTACCCGAATTTCTTAAACTTAAGTCTTAATTTGCAGACCTTTTCGAGACTCACAATCATTTAAGGAATTTCGATCAGAATTGGATTAATGATTCTAGACATAAGGCTGTGTACCATTATATATTGATTTTAATCTAAGTAACAGCGTATACATATAATGCAAGACTGTTATATTCGGTGGATTACTTTTACCCTTTTTTGAATAGATTTTCTTCTTGGTTCCATCAGGAAAAATGTAAAGTACTCTAAGGAATATACGAGCTTCTAAATTTAACTATATGCGTAGTTAACCCGATTTTACTTAAAGATAAACCTCTGTCTGAATCTTAAGTCAGCTTAATTCACTTTCTTCCCCATGAAGTTATAGCAGTGAACGAAGAGGACAAATATTGGATGAAAATGTAAAACGAAATATTGTGTGGCATTCTAACCAAGAGACCGGTGGCATAGCTTGATCTTATCCGCACTGACGAGTCTTGGAAAGACGAAGCATAGATGATGAAGGTAAAGGAAAAATATTTATTTGAAAAATATAATCTCTCTCTCTCTCTCTGTATACATATATATATATATATATATATATATATATATATATATGTACTATTTAAAATATATCTTATATATAATTTAAAAGCAATGTTCCACCCTATCATGTGTCCACGATAGCTTCGGTAAGAAATGTTACTATGAAAATTATTTTCAACTACTGATTTTCTATGTTGTTTTAGTTTAATATTTTATTCTGCGCTATATTTTTTTGGAATTGGTCGGATGCACGTTAGCTTGGAATAGTTATTACTCGGACAGGCAGATCTACTACTGCTGTCACCGATATACCTCGAGAAATGTTCTTGTAATATATATATATATATATATATATATATATATATATATATAATGCATGCTTCATATATATATATATATATAATGCATGCTTCATGTATATATATATATAATGCATGCTTCATGTATATATATATATGCATATATATATATATATGTTGAAAAAATATTTTACAAATAATGGCAGCCTTACTCCTTATATATATATATATATATATATATATATATATATATATATATATATATATATATATAAAGGAGTAAGGCTGCCATTATTTGTAAAATATTTTTTCAACATTTATTTATTATTTTGTTATTTCATTATTTTATAATTTTATTTTACGTGTTTCAAGCGTGGTCCGCTTTCATCAGATATGTAAATCCATTTGAAGAAATGTCTTTCGATTTGAAAGAGTGGTGTTTCATTTGAGGAAATCTGCTTTTGTTTCACGTTTTTGCGCATGTGTAGGTTTTCGGGGAGGGTGTACGTGTTTTGATATTCTTATATCTTTTATTTTTATTGTTTATCTTTTTTATTTTTTTCCTTTTTTCGTGTGTGTTTATTAAGTAAGAAAATCTACGCACTTTATCTCATGTTTATATATACCTCTTCTACGTTCTTTATTTCTGAAATACACATTTTTGATCAACATCTAAACTGTGTATTTCAGAAATAAAGAACGTGGCTTTATTCACTTAAAATATGTAGACTTGTTTTTTTTTTCTTTAAGAATGTAATGTTCTGTGTCTGTAGTTTAAATCTGTATGAAGGGTGCAACAATAACTTACTTTAACATTATTTGGTAATAAAAATTGTGGAGTCAGATAGCTACTACATACAGCTGCTCGTTTACAAGCTCTATTGTTATTATTATGAACAATAGTAGTGTTTAAGTAATATTAATAACAATAGTTGTGGTAATAGCAGTATTAGCATCGTTTGCTTTATTAAACTACTTACCCATTTATATCCAATGTATTAATTACACATTTTGTAATCAATTATTCGATACTATTAAGATATCTTTCATTTGTACTTATCTAACTAACAAATATATGCCCAACAAAATATAATTGTTATTTTTCGATGAATTTATAGCTGGTATTAGTTTTAATCTCATGTTTAATATACCTCTTCCTTATTTTTCCACGTTTTTCCTTCCTCCTCACGATCTCCTTTCTTACACTTTCTGTTTTTTGAATCTCGATGGTGATTCCAAAAGGAATTTCTTCAGAGTAATTCTTACCACTTACCCATGAGAAATTCCCGTTGTACCAGTATGAATTAAAATATGTTAATATTCTACGATTAACCACGTCCTTTATGCCTCGTCATTTCTCATTTCCTGATTCTTTGATCACGCTTCCTCAGTTCTTACTTTTGCCAGTTCAAGAAGAGTCATGAGTATCAGTGCAAGGCAACTGCCGAGATATTTATTCATTTTTTTAGATGTATTGTATATACTTTGACTTAAAGAACTAATTAGCCCCCCCCCATATATATATATATATATATATATATATATATATATATATATATATACATATACATATATATATATATATATACATATACATATATATATATATATATATATACGTGTTTGTGTGTGTCATTATACATATTTATTTTTAATCTACATACGTATACGTTCCATTCTTTCTGAAATCGTCAGTGTGGAGATGATTATTCACTCATTAGATGCTAAATATAACACCATTTACATTGTTTTTTCTCGTATTTTATTTCTTTATCAACATTGACATTCATATTTATATTACTTTCCGGCCAATCAAATCTCTTGTTTTAATCAAGTAGAGTGTTTATTTCTGATGATATAAATACGAACGTTGATTAGAAAAATAGTCCAACAAAAATATAACTAATAATAATTCCATATTTAAAATGTGCAAACAAAAAAGTAAGTAATTAAAAAAAAATTAGGAAATACGCAACAAAAAAGAAAGTAAAAAAAAAACATCGTTATTTTCCGATGAACACCGGAAAGAGAGACGG